>PITB01028892.1:0-18576 GCA_004024585.1 Paradoxurus hermaphroditus
CAAAAACAATGAAAATACTCCATTTGTTTCAAACACACCCAGCAGAATCCCCAAGCCCCTCTTCAGGCGCACTTTGGGTCTGAGGAGAGGAAGCAGCCTTTGGACGGTGGTTCAGGATGCCACCAATTGCAGTGTGAGTTGAGTGGAAAGTAGCAGGTGTTCCCGAGGGATCTGGTTCCCTCCAGAGCTGCGGTGGGGCCGCTGTGACTGTGACCGTCTTGTGCCTTATGGTTGGGGGGGGTGTGATAGCACCGCCCCCCCCCCCGCCCTCTTTGTTCAGCAGTTTGTTCCTCCTCTGTCCCATCCGCGGGGACGCCTTCCTGCCTGCCTTTAGAATCAAGAAAGGCTTTTGGGAAGTATAAAATCCTTTAAAGGCAGGCAGCTGTTTAATGCTCAGAAAGTTCTATCTAGACCCCAGAAGAGGCCTGCGAGTTCTTCAGGCTGCCAGGCAGGTCGTCCTAGGCTTGAATCTTTGTCCCCTGTACTCTCGGCGTGGCACCGAACGGTATCCAGCCCTGCCATCCCCGGTTTAGGAAGTCGGTCCCCGTGCGAGGGAAAAGCCAAGCTTTAACAGCGTTCTCGCTGTACGGCGATGCTTGCGGGTGGGGGTTTGTCCCGGAGCCAGCACAGTACCCGCTGTCATTCACACCTGGGCCCTTGCTTTCTCTGTGTCGCCTCCCCTAGGGATCGCCCCACACTGCCTGGACGAGGGCACCGTGCGGAGCGTGGTCATTGAGGAGTTCAACGGCACTGACTGGGAAAAGGCCATGAAGGAGCACAAGACCATCAAGAACATGTCCAAGGAGTGAGCGCCCGCATCGCCCGCCCTGCGGAGGAGGACAGGTGGGCGCCCGCAGCCGCGCCGTCCCCGCCGCCCCCCAGCGGTGCCCGTGCGTGTGGCCGAGCCGGGCCGATCTCCGCAGTGTGCTCCAGCTACCAGTCTCTTTAGGCAGCTCTCCGTCCTTCCTCAGCCCGGATTTTGATGTAGGCTAGTTGATACCCTTTCTCTTCTCAACTTTTGTGTGATCTTTTAGAAAAATAAATATTTTTAACATGAAAGCAGTTACTGTGGTTGATCATTTTCTTTGCACTTAGATTTTGCTTCTGAGGCCAGTCATCGAATAGCAGATCGATCGATTGATTATTTTAGAAGGGGGAGGGGCAGAAGGAGAGAGAATTTTTTTTTTTAAGTTTATTTATTTGAGAGAGGCAGAAACAGCACAAGTGGGGAAGGGGCAGAGAGAGAATCCCAAGCCGGCTTCGCACCGCCAGTGCAGTGTGACCTGGGGCTTGAACTCCTGAAGCCGTGAGATCATGACCTGAGGCAAAGCCAGGAGTCGGATGCTCAACTGACTGAGCCACCGAGGCACCCCTGATTTCTCTTTTTTTTTAATTGGGGTAAAATACCCATAACATGAAATCGACCATCTTAACTGTTTTCAAGCGTTCAGTGTGGCAGCGTTAAGTACATTCACGTTGTGCAATTAATTCCCAGAACTTTTCGTCTTGCAGAACTGAATCTCTCTACACATTAAAGGACAATATTGAGTCTCTCTGTCTATATACTTAAAGTTTATTTACAATTTTAAATGTTGATTTATGTTAGAGCATGAGTGGGGCAGGGGGCAGAGATAGAGGGGGACGGAGGATCCGAAGCGGACTCTGTGCTGACAGCACAGAGCCTAACGTGGGGTTTGAACCCACAGACCATGAGATCATGACCTGAGCCAGAGTTGGAGCTTAACCAACTGAGCCACCCAGGCGCCCGGGGCCCGTATTTGTAAATGAACCAAGATTTGGGAACGGAGAATGGAAAAGTAACTGTGTGAACAGAGATAGGGGCCCAGAGGAAAGCCAGACTGGACGGGAGACTTCCGAAGGAGGAAGTAATAGAAGAAAAATGCGTTGGAAGCCAGCCCGCAGACAGTGTTGGCGGGAATTTGGCCTGAAATTATTTTATGGGCACTGGGAGTTCCCGAACAGCTTGGAACAGGATGAGTGATGCCTGGCCCGTTACGGACTCTCCTGACCAGTTCCCCTGTCCCCTTACCCGCCCCTTTCACATCGCTGCTTGTTACCATCAGCCAGCTTTCCTAGAGCGTTCCTTTCCTCCCCAAATACTGAGTTATTCATAGTGGCGCGTGCTTCATAAACATTTGCTCCTTTCCAGGGAGCTTAATCACTGAGATGACGGGTGAGGTAGGCTAACCCAGGAGAGGGAATGGGGCGAAGGAACGCAGACGGACTGGCGTTCTGTATGCCCACCACCGCTTCCAGGTTGGCGGACAGCATGTTCACCGTGAGCGTGGAAGGAGCGGGTAGGAAGTTACACACGCGTGCCGCCTCTATCCTTCCTGTTGCAATGTTCTATAAAAACATAATTTTGTGTATCTTGCAAAACGTCAGTGGTGTCACACTGTACTTTTTCTGCAGCTTGCATTTTTATTTTTTTTTTAATTTCCATCCAAGTTAGTTAGCATATGGTGCAACAATGATTTCAGGAGTAGATTCCTTAATGCCCCTTCCCCTCCTCCCACAACCCCTCCAGCAACCCTCTGCTTGTTCTCCATATTCTGGAGTCTCTTATGTTTTGTCCCCCTCCCTGTTTTTATATTATTTCTGCTTCCTTCCCTGTATGTTCATCTGAGTTGTATCTTAAATTTCTCATCTGATGGAAGTACTATGATATTTGTCTTTCTCGGGCTAATGTCACTTAGGATAATACCCTCTGGTTGCATCCACGTAGATGCAAATGGCAAGATTTCATTCTTTTTGATTGCCGAGTCCTACTCCATTGTGTACAGATGCCACGTCATCTTTATCCATTCATCCATCGATGGACATTTGGGCTCTTTCCATACTTTGGCTATTGTTGATGCTGCTGCTATAAACATCGGGGTGCCTGTGCCCCTTCGAAACAGCACACCTCTATCCCTTGGACAAATACCTAGTAGTGCCATCGCTGGGTCATGGGGTAGTTCGATTTTTAATTTTTTGAGGAACCTCCATACTATTTTCCAGAGTGGCCGCACCAGTTTGCATTCCCACCAGCAGTGCCAAAGAGACCCTCTTTCTCCGCATCCTCGCCAGCATCCGTTGTCGCCTGAGTCGTTCCCCTTGGCCGCTCTGACAGGCGTGAGGTGGTTTTGATTTGTGTTTCCCTGATGGTGAGTGATGTTGAGCATCATTTCATGTGTCTGTCGGCCATCTGGGTGTCTTCTTTGGAGAAGTGTCTGTTCATGCCTTCTGCCCAGTTCTTCCCTGGATTATTTGTTTTGGGGTGTTGAGTTTGATAAATTCTCTATAGATTTTGGAGAGTAACCCTTTATCTGATATGTCGTTGGCAAATATCTGCTCCCGTTCCTTCGGCTGCCTTTTAGTTTTGCTGATTGTTTCCTTGGCTGTGCAGAAGCTTTTTATCTTGATGAGGTCCCCGTAGTTCATTTTTGCTCTTGTTTCCCTTGCCTCTGGAGATGTGTTGAGTAAGAAGTGGCTGCGGCCAAGGTCAAAGAGATTCTTGCCTGCTTTTTCCTCGAGGATTTTGATGGCTTCCTGTCTTACGTTTAGGTCTTTCATCCATTTGGAGTTGATTTTTGTGTCTGGTGTAAGAAAGTGGTCCAGGTTCATTTTTCTCTGCAGTTTGGAATTTTTTTCTTTTTATTATTTTTTTTAATTTTTAACATTTATTTATTTTTGAGACATAGAGACAGAGTGTGAGCAGGAGGAGGGCAGAGAGAGAGGGAGACACAGAATCTGAAGCAGGCTCCAGGCTCTGAGCTGTCAGCACAGAGCCCGATGCGGGGCTTGAACCCACAGACCGCGAGATCATGACCTGAGCCGAAGTCGGCCACTTAACCGACTGAGCCACCCAGGCACCCCGCAGTTTGGATTTTTAAGGACATCTTGACCTTTTCGTATCAATATACATATCCTCATTATTGACTGTGACATAGAATTGCACAGAATGGAGGCGCCTGGGTGGCTCAGTCGGTTTAGCGTCGACTTCGGCTCAGGTCATGGTCTCGCAGTCGGTAAGTTCGAGCCCCACGTTGAGCTCTGTGCTGACAGTTCAGAGCCTGAATCCTGCTTCAGATTCTGTCTCCTTCTCTCTGCCCCTCTCCCACTCGTGCTCTCTCTCTCTCTCTCTCTCAAAAATAAAATAAACATTAAAAAAATTTAATAATAAAAAAAAGAATTGCACAAAATGGATATAGTTTATTGAACCTTTTTTTTCTTCATGGAAAGTTGGGTTTTCGGCTTTTCCTTCACAGTGAGTATTGGCAATAAAGATCCTTTTCCATGCATCTTTCGACATTTGTGTACTTGAGGATCTTTGTTGTCTATTTTCTGCCTTCAACAGAGGAAGGAAATCCTTCTAGAGACTGCAAGAACTTGCCAAAGTCGATTCGACTAGCTGCAGTTAGCGGATATCCAAGTGATGAGATTCTCTCAGATTCTTTTATTTATTTTTTTCCTTTCCTGAAATCCACCTTTGCTGTAAACACCGGAGGCACAGGGCCAGTGCTTGCTTCTGTGACCGGTGGGAAGCCCGAGGCTGGTTCCCTCATCGCCCCTCCAGGGCGGGAGGAGGGCCCACGCCGCAGGACCCTGCCGTCGCCCCAGTCCTAGGCCAACCTACGGGTTCTGAGAGGGCACGCTTTCACTGTTTCCTGGCCTTTCCTTCCGTCAGTCCAGCCACCGTGTGACTGCCTACGCCGACTTGACCCGAATCTCTGGGGGACGTCACAGTTGAGCATCGTGAGCTCCTAGGTTCCGGCTCGCTCTTTACGGATCACTAGACGTATTTCCTTTGCGACCTCGCCTCTTCCTTTTCCCACAAGCACTTAATCCGATCACATGTCATCCAGCTTTTAGTTACTGTTGACTCCGCTTCCATGCGGACTTTACTTCAGATACCAGCATGGGACAGGAGCCCCACCGGCAGGGGCGAGAACGGCACAGGGGCTACATGCAGGACTCAGCCTTGACCATGACCGAGACCAAGACCTCTGTTCAAACAACTAAAACTATATTTTTGTTCCCCAGCCTCTTGCGGTCCCAAGAACATTAACCGTTCCGTGACTGTTCCATTGAGTTCTGTCTCTCTGTCCATAAGGTTTGACGCAAGGCTCACTTGTCACAGAATTCACTGCCTTTACCCATTCTTTTTGCAGCAGCTAATAACCCTGACGCTTCTTACCACCGATAGCCCAGATCCCTACCGTACCCTCCAGAAAATGCTCTGTTGATATGTGGGGAGAAAATGTTGAAATTTTAATTTGTCCTTTTAAAATTTATTTCCTGTGTATGTTTTATAATGTATATATTAACGCTTGAACATACATTATTATGGTATTATTAAGCGGTGCCTTGCTGGCTCAGTCAGTTGAGCATCTGATTCTTGACTTTGGCTCAGGTCATGATCTCAGGGTCACGGGCTCGAGCCCCCATCAGGCTCTGCACTGGGCATGGGGCCTGTTTCGGATTCTCTCTCTCCCTCTGCCTGTCTCCCCCACTCGTGTACTCTCTCCCATATATATATGTATATAACTGAATGTATATGTATACATATGGTTGGAAAATCCTAGTCCTGAGATCATTGCTGTCTCCTGTTGGTTGTTTTTCCCCGATCAGTGCTACCCATCAAACGTCCGTCCATGCATCATTGTACCAGTTTCTATTTCATTTTTTTAAGTTTATTTATTTATTTTGAGAGAGACAGAGACAGCATGAGCAGGGGAGGAGCAGAGAGAAAGGGCGAGAGAGAATCCCAAGCAGGCTCTGCGCTGCCAGCACAGAGCCCAACGCCAGGCTGGAACTCCCGAAAATGTGAGGTCATGACCGGAGCGGAAACCAAGAGTCAAATTCTTAACCAGCTGAGCCACACAGGCGCCTCTCAGTTTCTATTTCTTGAGAATAAATGCATACATGTGGAATTGCGGAGTCCAGGGATACGTACATATGCAAGGTTTTTGATATTTTGATTTCCAGAAGGTTCTACCCTCTCGTGTTTCCTCCAGCGGCATATATGTATTCATACCCTTACCTACGGAATTCTGGGCATTATTATTTACAGAAATCTTTGCAAATTAGATATGTGAAAAGTGACATTTTTTTTTTAATTTGTATTTCTTGGGGCGCCTTCAGCTCAGGTCATGATCTCATGGCTTGTGAGTTTGAGCCCCCGCACCAGGCTCTGTGCTGACAGCTCAGAGCCTGGAACCTGCTTCAGATTCTGTGTCTCCCTCTCTCTCTGCCCCTCCCCTGCTTGCACTGTCTCTCTCTCTCTCTCTCAAAAATAAATAAACTTTTAAAAAATTAATCTGTATTTCTTTATCAGCACTGTGATTTATTTTTTCCCATTTATCATGCATGTGTGTGTGTGTGTGTGTGTGTGTGAGAGAGAGAGAGAGAGAGAGAGAGAGAGAGAGGGAGAGAAATACCTATTCATGTCATCCACAGTCTTCATTTGCCTCACTGGAAACCTCTCCCACTATATTCCGGTCAACACCTTCAGTGAAAAATAGATTTTCGTTGTTGCTTTAATTTGCATGCTCCGGCTGAGCTGAAGACTTTTTCATGCTTATTGGCCATTTGGATTTGCTGCTACAACATTTAAAATTTTTTCGTTGTGGGGGCGCCTGGGTGGCTCGGTTGGTTAAGCATCCAGCTCTTGATTTCATGATCTCATGATTTGTGAGATTGAGCCCTGCGTTGGGCTGATACCTGCAGATACCTGCAGAACCTGCCTGGGATTCTCTCTCTCTCTCTCTGCCCCTCCCTCACGCTCTCTCTCAAAAATAAACATTAAAAATAAATAAATACAATTTTTTGTTGTGAAATATCTGTCTTTTCCTTTGCATCTTGTGAGTTTCCAGCCTGGCTTGGTATGGTCTGCCCTGCTCCGAGGTATATGTGCATTTAGTCTCCCAAATTTCCTAAATTATATATATAATATACGTATATATTTATGTATATTATATAATTTACATAAATTATATCTTATTTAATATATAAATACTTATATAATACAATATTTATAATATTATAATATTGATTGATATTGATATATAATCATATATAAATATATAATCCATATAATTTACATATCTAATAATTTATATCTACGATAAAAATTTATGATATATACAATATATATTTTTTGAGAGAGCATATATATTATATATACACATATATTTTTGAGAGAGCATATATATGTTTAAGAGAGACCATATATATTATATATTATATATATACACATATATATGTTTTTTGTTTTTTTTTGAGAGAGAGAGAGCAGGGGAGAGGGGCAGAGGAAGAGAGAGAATCCCAAGCAGGCCCCACATCCAGTGCCCAGCACGGAGCATGATGCGGGGCTCGATCCCGTGACCCTATGACCGTAACTTGAGCCGAAATCAAGACTCGGATGCTCAATTGACTGAGCCCTGCAGGCACTTCCAATAAAATATAATTGTTTCTATGTTTCCATGTAAATCTATAATTCCTCTAGAATGTATTTTTGTTTTTGGCATAAGGTAAGGAGCTTTTAGTTTCTTCCAGATGCCAGGCCAACCTAGATTTATGAAATCCTTTCTCACAGAATGAGAATGTCACCCTTGTCAGAGAGTGATGCTCATGTAATTGGCAGCTGTGTCCAGATGTTTTCTTCTGTTCAACGCGGGTTTACTCCTTCACCTCTGTCTGTTTTGATTGCAGTGGGTTTATATGTTTTAACCTATGGAAATGCAGGTCTCACATTTCTGTCCTTTTTAATATTTATATTTTGGCTATCCTTGGACGTTCCCTCTTCTAATATGCTTTGTAAATAATTTTATTAAGGTCCAAAGAGAATGCAGTCAGATTCTGACTGCAACTACATTAACTTTTTATATTAACTTTGTAAGAAGGGAATTTATACATATGTATACAAATACAACATGTAAACATATAGATTTTAATTCTAATTCTAAATTAAAACTTATATCCTACATATATTCGGTGTCCAGTTTATTTATTTTTGTACAGATTTTTATAGCGGTTTATCGGGGAATGTGGTACAACTCCCCCGCTTATTCAGGTCTCGTTTCATGTCCTTCAGGACACTTGTTTTAACTTTTTAAAACTGTATTTGACAGAAAAGCAGGGAGCACTAAAATCTAGTTAAACTATGAATAAGATTTCTTTTAATTTTGTTTTTTTAGTTTATTTATTTTGAGAGAGAGAGAGAGAGCAGGGGAAGGGGCAGAGAGTAGGCTCCCAAGCCTGACATGGAGCTTGATCCTGTGAACCGAGAGATCCTGACCTGAGCCAAAACCAAGAGTCGGACGCTCAACCGACTGAGCCACTTAGGCGCTCCTCTGAAGAAGATGTCTACTCTGTAGTATTTATTTTGTTTTTACTAGGCTGGCACATCAGAGTATCACCTGGTTCAGAGAGCGAAGCCAAGTGTATCTTTTGTGTATCCTTAGAGCGAACTAGAACATTTTAATGTAATCTTATTTTCTCACTATTTCTTGAATTGCGATATAATTCTCATAACATTCACTGTTTTAACTCCTAGAATTCACCGGATTTGAGTATATTCACAAGGTTGTCCAGCCTTCACCACTGTCCGTTCCAGACATTTCCTCACCTCGCATGCACTAGCGGTCACTCCTTTCCTCTACCCCCGAGCCTTGGAAACCGCTAATCTACTTTCTGTCACTATGAATTCGCCGATTCCGGACATTTCATATATAAATGGAGTCATACCGTATGTGGCCTTTTGTGTCTGGCTTATTTCACTTAGCATAATGGCTTCAAAGTTCATCCTCACGGTGTCTGGACTTCGTTTCTTTTTATGGCTGAATAATAAACAGAATGGCATGTTTTATCTCTTCATCCGTTGATGGACATTTGAAATTTATGAATGAGGCTGGCTCTAACCACTCGCTTACAAGTTTTTGTGTGAACATGTTTTCAGTTCTCTTGGATACAGACATAGGAGTGCAATTGCTGCATCTTCTAGGAAATCTTGAAGTTACTAAGGAATTGTGAAACTGTTTTCCACAGTAGCTCTGCCATTTTACATTCCCGCCAGAGATACGAGGGTTCCAATCGTTCCCAATGCTCACCAAGACTTGTTACTGAGTGTTCGTCGGTCTGTTTGTTTTAATCGTGGCCGTCCTAGTGCTATGATGTAACATCTCATTGTGTTGTTTTTTTTATTTTTCAAAATGTTTATTCATTTTTTTTGAGAGAGAGAAAGAGTATGTGGGGGAAGGGCAGAGAGAAAGGGAGATGAGAGAACCTGAAGTAGGCTCTGCACTGTCAGCCCAGAGCCCAACAAGGGGCTCAAACCTACGAACTGTGAGATCATGACCTGAGCTCAAGTCAGACACTCAACCAGTTGAGCCGCCCAGGCACCCCTCATTCTGTTTTTTATTTCCATTTTCTTCACGACTAATGATGGTTTTGTGATTGTTGGCCATTTGAATATCTTCTTTAAGAAATGTATATTCAAATCTTTTGCCTATTTTTTACCCAGGTAAAAAATTTTTACTTTATGTTGAATTGTAAGAGTTCTTTTTTTTTTTTAACGTTTATTTATTTTTGAGAGACAGAGAGACAGAATATGAGCAGGGGAAGGGCAGAGAGAGAGGGAGACACAGAATCCGAAGCAGGCTCCAAGCTCTGAGCCATCTGCACAGAGCCCAATGCGGGGCTCGAACTCACAGACTGTGAGATCATGACCTGAGCCGAAGTCGGCTGCTTAACCAACTGAGCCACCCAGGCGCCCCAAGAGTTCTTTATATATGCTGGATACTGAACCCTAATCAGATATATGAGTTGCAAAACTTTTTTCTCATTTCATTTTCTTGATAGTGTCCTTTGAAGCACAAAGATTTCTGGTTTTGGTTTTGCTTGTGCTTTCGGTGTCATATTTAGGAAATTGTTGGGGCACCTGGGCGGCTCAGTTGGTGAAGCATCCAATTTTGGCTCAGGTCATGATCTTCTGGTCCATGGGTCCTAGCCCTGCATCGGACTCTGTGCTGACAAGCTCGGAGCCTGGAGCCTGCTTCAGATTCTGTACCTCCTTCTTTCGGTCCCTCCCTCACTCGCGCTCTCTCTCTCAAAATAATGAATAAACATTAAAATTTTTAAATAAAAAAAAACATTGTCTGATCTGAGGTCACAGAGATTTACATCTGTGTTTCCTTCTAAGAGTCAAATCATTTTGGTTTGCATTTAGGTCTTGGTGGTAATTTTTGAAATTGGGATGTGTGAATCTTCCAGTTTTGTCCTCAAAGATTGTTTTTGGCTTCTTAGTCTCTTGCACTTCCATCTGAATTTTAGGATCAGCTTGTCGATTTCCACAAAAAAAAGATGGATGTAAATTTTAATAGTGGTTGCAAAATTTAAAAAGATCTTGTATCTTTCACAGTAATCTTATTTCTAGGCATCTTACGGTTCTTGATGTTGATTAGAATGGGATTTTAAAATTTTCATGTCTGTCACATTATTGCCAATGAAAATAAATCTATTGAGTTTTGTAAAGATGTCTGTTGTCCATTTGCCAAACAAGTTTCCTAATTTATTATAGTGGCTTTTATTGACATCTCTTGGGTTTCCAAACAGAGCCATCTCCTAATACTTACACCAGTTACTTTATTGTTCTGTTCTACTTCCAAAGGACTTAGGTAACGATGATGATGATGATGAGTGCTTCATTCCTACCTTGTCCACTTAGTTTTAGGCTGCTGGGTTTTGGTACATAGTCCTTCTTTAAGTTGTAGTCTTTTCTTTTTCTTAGAAAGTGTTACAGGAATAGCAACTGAATTTCATTGTCTTCACAGCACCTATCAATTTAAAAATACGATTTTTCTTGGGGCACTTGGGTGGCTCAGTTGGTTGGACATCTGACTTCGGCTCAGGTCATGATCTTGCTATCTGTGAGTTCAAGCCCCGCGTCTGGCTCTGTGCTGACAGCCTGGAGCCAGCTTTAGATTTTATGTCTCCTTCTCTCTCTGCCCCTTCCCCACTTCTGCTCTCTCTCTCTCCTTCTCTCTGTCGGTCTCTCTCTCTCAAAAACAAACAAACATTTAAAAAAAAAAGATCACTGATTGCAAGAGATCACCCTAACAAATATAATAATAATGAAAATTTAAAACTACTGCAAGAATTACCAAAATGTGACATGGAGACAAAATGAGAAACGCTGTTGGGAAAATGCTCAATACAGCATTGCCACAAACCTTTAGTTTGTAAAAAAATGCATTATCTGTGAAGAGCAATAAAGCGAAGTGTGATAAAACAAGGTATGACTGTATTTACTAATAAAATTGTCAATTTTATTTTTTGGGCTACATCACGTTTTGCTCTTTTGTCTATGAATGGGAGTACTTTTCTACATATCTTGTGCTCTGTGTCATATTGCAATTCTCTTTAGGTAGCTATAAAACCATCTAGACTAGGAATCTTAAAAGAAAAATCTATTATAAGGCAGGACTGGGGGTCTCAGTTGGTTAAGCATCCGACTTCCGCTCAGGTCATGATCTCGCGGTTCATGAGTTTGAGCCCCACGTCGGGCTCTGTGCTGCCAGCTCGGAGCCTGGAGCCTGCTTCGGATTCTGTGTCTCCCTCTTTCTCTGCCCCTCCCCCGCTCTCTCTCAAAAATAAACATTAAAGAAAAAAATTTAAAAATCTATTATAATTACTCATCGGATGTTTTCTGTGTTTATTGGGTCTATTCTCTTTTTAAAGTAAATTTTAGGGGCGCCTGGGTGGCTCAGTTGGTTAAGTGGCCGACTTTGGCTCAAGTCATGATCTCATGGGCTCTGTGCTTATGGCTCAGAGCCTGGAGCCTGCTTCAGATTCTGTATCTCCCTCTCTGTGTGCCCTTCCCCTGCTCACGCTCTGTCTCTATGTCTTTCAAAAATAAACAAACATTAAAGTAAATTTTAGTCATATGGAATTCCCTTAATAAGGTGTCCTACCTTCAGATATAATCCAGTTCCCGTTCCCTGCTCGTCCCTATTCTCACATATGGGCCGGCCGAGGTGTACCGCAGGGTGAGGGTAGAAGGGGATTTGGAGGTGACCACCTGTTAGGGACTTGCTCAGTTCGAGAGCATGTTTCACTTCGCAAGGACGCAAAAGGGTCGGTGTGAGGTTTTCCAGTGGCAGGAAATGGCTCCGTGTGATATCGGTCTGTCCTGGGGTCCGACCCCTGCCCTGAGCCTGGCTCATCTCCTTCCCTCTTACCCCTGCCTTGCCGTAGGTGCTGAGGATCCTGCCGCAGGGGTGGCCCCCCTTCCCTCCGTCCGGGGCCGGGCCAGGAAAACAGAACAGCTGCGGCCCAGAAACCCTGATGAGGCGGTGCTGTGCGGCCCAATGCTGAGTCCTTGGAAGATTAAAAAATACAGTAAAACCTTGGATCGTGAGTAACTTGTTCTGCGAGCGTTCTGCAAGACGAGCAAACATGTCTAATAAATTTTAACTTGATAAACGAGTGATGTCTTGCGATAGGAGGACTACGTGGCGCCAAATGTCACGTGATCACAACGGAGCCAATGGTTCTCGAAATTCCCTTTGATACACAAGTGCTTTGGATTACAAGCATGTTTCTGGAACGAATTATGCTCGCAAACCAAGATTTTGTGGTACTGTTTTCTTTAATCTTGCGGTGATACAGCCCTGCATTTAATGGGATTGAAATGCTTGGACCCTACTTATGACATTATGGTAGGGTCCGGCAGTGGTCCAAAATGTATGAAGAAGTCATCCGTTCCCTTCAGATTTTCGGTTTTGTCGCCACGGACTGGCGTGTCGTCTCATAATTTTTTCAGTCTTTTCCATTTTTGCGGCTACAGTACCCATTCTGTTCTCAATAATGGCAGTTTCCCTTTCCCTTGTTCTGAATCGGACTTGCCAGGTGCTGGCTTACGTGATCGTTCAAAGAAAATGTATTAACCTTCCCCTTGTTATTTTTCTCTTTTGTCTGTATTAAATCCCTCTTCCTACTTTTGCTTTCCTTAAATCGAATCAATTTATTCTTTTTATTATTTATTTATTTTGAGAGAGAAGAGAGAGAGCAGGGGCAGAGCAGAGAGAGAGGAGAGAGGGAGTCCCAAGTAGGTTCCGAGCTGTCGGCGCAGAGCCCGACACAGGGCTCCATTCAACGAGCTGTGAGATCATGATCTCAGCTGGAAAACCAAGAGTCAGACACTTAACCTACTGAGCCATCCAGGTGCCCCTTTTTAAAAATTTATTGATTTTGAGAGAGAGAGAGAGTGAATGGGGGAGGGTCAGAGAGAAAATCCCACGCGGATCAATCTTTTTAAAAACCAAGAGTACAAATTACCTGAATATAGGTCCCACATAAAGTAAAATTTTTATTACCTTTTAGATAATTTGTGATTTTCTCTTTGAGGTAGAGGTTATTTGGGAGGACGTGTCTTGGTGTCTCAGTAGAGTTTTTTGGGGCCATTTTATAATTTTATTGAAAGTCACTTAATTACGATTTTAAAAATGTGACCTGCAAAATCTGCTTTGGGAAACATTAGGGATTTCTCAGGGGCTGATAAATACTTGAATTTTGTAAATGTTTTATTACATAAGAAGTGAACATTGACTTTATTTAAGTTCTTTGTATTATCCAAATGCTGGGTTTTTACTATTTGCCAACCTCATTTGTCCAAATTCTGAAAGAATATTAAAGATTTCCATTATTATTATTGGTTTTTAAAATTTTTAAAAAAAGTTTTTATTTATTTTTGAGAGCGAGTGGGGGAGGGACAGAGAGAGAGAGAGAGAGAGAGAGAAAGAGAGGCAGCAGACACAGAATCTGAAGCAGGGGCCAGGCTCTGAGCTGTCAGCACAGAGCCCGATGTGGGGCTTGAACCCACAGACTGTGAGATCATGACCTGAGCCGAAGTTGGATGCTCAACCGACTGAGCTGCCCAGGTGCCCCAGTTTTGTTTTGTTTTTTAAATAAAGAGTTTGGGTTTCTGAGAGTTTATTTCATGTATCCGGCTGCTGTGACATTCAGTGCAGATCTTCTCATGTCCCCCACTGTTCAAGGTTTAACAAGTTTTGATGTTTGGATTTATGTTTGTCTCTCTTTCTTTTTGTGCCTTTGCTTGGTATCTGGTAGGTGCCTCATCCTTCTATTTTTAGCCTCTCCTTGTCAATTTTAGATGCTAGATCTTGTTTTCTAACTCAGTTTTGTTAGGGAAATTAACCATTCTTTTTTGTTTTTTGGAAATAACTGATACCTGATTTTATTTTTTTCCATCATATTTGTTACATTTTATGCTTCCTTTCTTCCTCACTTCCTTCTTTTTCTTGGTTTTCCAGGCTTTGAAGTTTCTCTTTGTTTCCTCTTTCCCCCTTAGTTTATTTTTTAAATTTTTTTTAGGTTTATTTATTTTTGAAAGAGAGAGAGAGAGAGACAGAGTGTGAGCAGAGAGAGAGGGAGATGTATAATCCAAAGCAGGCTCCAGGCTCTGAGCTGTCAGCACAGAGCCCGACGCGGGGCTCGAACCCACAAACCATTAGATCAAGAGATAGACCGAAGTTGGTCACTTAACCGACTGAGCCCCCCGGGCGCCCCTCTTTCCCCCTTAGTTAATTGGGATTCTACACATCTCGCTGCTGCAGGTGGTCACCTTCCCTGGGCCGAAAGCGCAGGAGCCCCTGACTGGTCTTGGTCCTCTTGCTGCCGCCATGATGCTTTCCTCACGAGCTTCCCCTTGAAACCGGGGGTGGGGTGGGCGTGGGGGTGGGGGTGGGGGTGGAGAAGGAGACTTCGCAGTACTCTTGTCTCCCTCCCCAATTTGAAATTTGGGATTCTGTAGTGCAGGGGTGTACCTTTGTAAGAAAATCAAAGCCGGCTGGAATGGGCGGAGCCCTGCGGCTGGAATGGGCGGAGCCCTACTGACGCGCTGACTCAGGTCTCTCAGATTATGTAAATTACCCTTTATCATCCCCAGGCTGTAACTATTTCTCCTTCTGGAAACGCCCATTATTCACATGTTAGGTCTCCTAGATTTTTTTTTTTTTTTTTTTTTTTTAGTTTCCTTAGATGTATTTTTAGAGTCCCTCTTCCAGCACGATTTCCATTTCTGAGCTTCCCCGCCCCCAGCCCCCAGCCCACACCCCCACGCTCTGGGTTCTGAGATGTATCTTCTACCCGATGTTCCAGATCACTAACTTGGCCACTCCTGAGGAACAGCCAGGTTTTGTCTGGGCCAGGGCCCGAGCTTTCACTGCTGGTTTTTAAAAAAAATTTTAATGTTTATTTTTGAGAGAGAGAGAGACAGACAGAGTTTGAGTGGGGAAGGGGCAGAGAGAGAGGGAGACACAGAATCGGAAGCAGGCTCCAGGCTCTGAGCTGTCAGCACAGAGACCAACGCGGGGCTTGAACCCATGAACCGAGAGATCCTGACCTGAGCCACAGTCCGACACTTAACCGACTGAGCCACTCGGGTGCCTCATCCTTATTATTTCTCATAGTTTCACGGTATTCTATTTTACCGGTATACACACACTTATTGAAGCAATCCCTAACTGATAGACATTCAGTTCACTATTACCAAGTGTTACAGTGTGCATCCCTTGCACCCCTCCTTAGCCACATGTGAAGCTACACTGTAAATTACCAGAAGCCGAAATGCGAAATGCGGGTCAGAGGGTATGTGACTTTACCTCCTACAAAGGCTGTACCCTTATGTGTCTGTCAGCAGTGTATTGGCTAGTTTTTCTTTAATGCGTCATTTCCATACACAATTCAGACTATCCTGGCTGTACACATTTTTTTGAAACTTCACATTCTATCAAAAGTGTATTACCACATCAAAACTGTTCATAAACCACAAAATCCTTTAAAATAAATGTTGTTTAGAAAGAGAATCTTACTAATTAGTAAGTGCCTTTTTTTTTAAACAAGCTCTACACCCAATGTGGGGCTTGAACTCACGACACCCCGAGATCAGGAGTCACGCGGTCTACCAACTGAGCCAGCCAGGCATGCCAGTAATCACATTTCAGATATATATCTCTGTCTCTCTATGTATATACTTTTATGTGTGTATACACACACACACATATTTGTGTATGTATGTATTGATTTTTTTTAAGTTTATTTATTTATTTTGAGAGAGAGAGAGAGCAGGGGAGAGGCAGAGAGAGTGAAAGAGAATCCCAAGCAGGCTCTGCACTGGCAGTGCAGACCTGACACAGGGCTCGAACCCACAAACTGTGAGATCCTGACCTGAGCCAAAATTAAGAGTCAGATGCTTAACTGACTGAGCCACCCAGGCGCCCCTGTGTATTTATGTGCATTTTTTAAAGTTTACTTATTTAGAGAGAGAAAGCGAGCAAGTGGGGAAGGAACAGAGAGAGAGAGGGAGAGAGAGAATCCCAAGCAGGCTCTGCACCACCAGTGCAGAGCCTGAGGCAGGACTCGAACTCACGAATGGAGAGATCGTGCCCTGAGCCAAAGTCAGACACTTAACTGACTGAACCGCCCAGGCGCCTCTGTGTACGTGTCTGTAACTAAAATGGGACTGCACCCTTCCTAACCTGCTTTCTAAAATTTAATATGTCATAAACGCTCTTCCTTGCTACTAAATATGACTGCATCACTGGATTTTTCTACTTTTGTTATGATAAATAATACTCTGATGATGTCTATATATATCAATTTAATTTTTAAACTGTTTCCTTAGGTCACAGAGTAGGGGTATTTTATTTTATTATTAAAAATTTTTTGATGTTTATTTTTTTTAATATTTATTTATTTTTTAAGAAAGAGAGACAGAGTGCAGGTGTGGGAGGGGCATAGAGAGAGGGAGACAGAACCTGAAGCAGGCTCCAGGCTCTGAGCTGTCATGACCGCACAGGGTCAGATACGGGGCTCGAACTCATAGACTGCAAGATCATGACCTGAGCTGAAGTCAGACGCTTAATCAACTGAGCCACCCAGGTGCCCCTGATGTTTATTTTTGAGAGAGAGAGACAGAGACAGAGTGCAAGCAGGGGAGGGGCAGAGAGAGAGGGAGACACAGACTCCGAGCTGTCAGCACAGAGCCCAATGTGGGGCTCAACCCATGAACCCCGAGATCATGGCTTGAGCTGAAGTCTGACGCTTAACTGCCTGAGCCACCCAGGTGCCCCGAGTAGGGGTATTTTATAAGCTCTTAACACATAATGAGACTTGCAGTCCAGAGAGGCTGGTTCAGGGCCTGCCTTGCCAGCCGTGGGGCGGGAGGCAGCCCGGCCCCCACGCTCTAACAAGCATCAGTATAAAAGGTCCCGGACCTAAGGGGCAAAGGGCGACCCTAAAACACTTACTGCTCCAAAAGCCTAGGAAGTAGAAGATGGACCAATCAATGAGGCTCCACCCCTCACCAGACCAGCTTGGACCAATCCTTAGAGCACCCGCACTCCCCAGATAGAGACACCTGTTTCCCGCCTTGGAAGCTAGAGACACCTGTTTCCCGCCTTGGAAACGTGCTTAAAAGAAGCCTGCGCGCTCTTCTCTCGGGGTCGCCATTTCACGGAGTGGCTGACCCCAGCATGCTGGGACCTCAATGAACGCTCTTGCCTTTGCATATGTGTCTCGTGCTCTTTGGGGGGACGATCCGAGGACCCCGACAAGTAGCTCCTTTCTTGTCACTGTTTCATCTGGAGGCTATTAGGAGCTTTTGACAGAATCTAAGTAGACAGAAACACAACCGGATTTGCATTTCGATTCCAGCTTCAGGGCCTGATAGCCCATCTGGCCCCTAGGAGGCATTCAAGAGAGCCCCAGTGAGCAGGTCGCGACCCTGTCGCTATGGAGACGGCAATTGCGGGCCTGCAGGCTGGCGGAGAGGCTACCTACCCACTGGACCCCGCACACCTTTCTGCGTCGGGACTCGAACTTACGTTACAGTCCCTTCTGCTTTATGCTGACTTGCTCTCTAGATCTCAGAATCCCACCAGCTCGTCTTTCCTGAGCCCTGACTGCGAGCCGACCCTTTCCCGTCTACCAGGCATCGCCTCCTCCGAGGTGGGTACCCTTCCGGTCCCCCATTTTGCCGGCGAGAGAAGGGAGGCAGAGAAAGGCCCAACACCTTGCCCGTGGTCACGCTGCTGGGAAATCCGGCCTCACGCCCAGGCTCAGCAGTACGCGGAGGGAGCCCCAGCTCTTCCCCGCCGAGCTCCCCCGCTCGGGCCTCTTCCCTGGACCAGCAGCTGGACTGTGGGAGTAGCTTCCAAGTCAGACGCTTCAGACGGCTTTTGTTTGTAGCACAATTTTAAGACGTCCATTTTGGGAGTGTTAAAACAACAACCCCCCCAAAAAAACACAAAAAAAAACAAAGAAAAAAAAAACCAGTTCGAGATTGGTCTTCCTTTTTCCTGTTTTCCCCAGAAGACTGGGAGCTGAGGTATTTGACTGTAAGCTCCTTCAGGGCAGGGCCCACATCCTGACAGTCTCGGTAGGAAATGCCCGGCCCAGCGCTCGGGCCTTGGGAGCCCCGGTCAGTGTCCGGACGGCGATGTTAAATGGAGAACTTCCTCGAGATTCAAATCTGATACACAGGCCCCAATG
>PITB01028893.1:0-18590 GCA_004024585.1 Paradoxurus hermaphroditus
CGGCCGGGTCACAGGGCCTGCCTGGCCAGGCGGGGAAGGAATCACCCGGGGCCGGGCCGGTGTCCGCTGGCACCCTCTCGGATGAGGTTTGGTTCTCCTTTTCTAAACGGGCTTGGAACTCGCAGAGACCTCCGGGTTCCCAGCTTCCTCCGAGTCCCCTCCCTCGTGCCAGCCTTCGGAGGCAGCGCGTGCTGGGCAGCCACGCCGCGCCAAGACCCTCGAGTTATCTCCCCGAATCCTCGCCGCAGCCTGAGGGGCAGGCTCTGTTACCGTCCCCACGAGGACATCGAGGCGAGAGGCGAGGCCAGTGAGGACGCAGAGACACTCGACGCCTTTGGCGACAAGGGCAAGGCAAGTTAGAACCACAGTGAGAGCCCTTTGCACCCACGAGGGTGGCCGGAGGCAAGGAGATGGCAGGGGGGTGGCGAGGCCAGGGCGGCGAACAGGAGCGCTCCTGGCCTGCCGCAGGGGTGCGCACTGGGGCGGCCCCGGTGGGAGACCGCACGGAGGCGCCTCGGCTCAACGGGGAGCCCGCTGCGCTGCGGCTGTCTCGCCTCGAGGTGGACGCCCGAGAGACCAGAAAACGCCCGCTCACACGGGAGTGGGGCGCTAGTGTCTGGCCGCATTAGTCGTGATCGCCGGAAAGTACAAGCAACCTAAGTGTCCATCAACTGGTGGCTGGATAAAGAACACGTGGTCTCTCCGTACGAGGCGAGAGTATTTCACCACAAGAGGAATGAGGTACCGATACCACGATGTGGAGGGACCGAAAAACGTTATGCGGGGGCGCCCGGGGGGCCCAGTCAGTTGAGCGTCCAACTTCGGCCCAGGTCATGATCTCACAGTTCCTGAGTTCCAGCCCCGCGTCGGGCTCTGGGCTGACAGCTCGGAGCCTGGAGCCTGCTTCCGATTCTGTGTCTCCCTCTCTCTCTGCCCCTCCCCTGCTTGCACTCTGTCTCTCTCTGTCTCTCTCTCTCTCTGTGTCTCAAAAATAAACATTAAAGAAAATAATGTGTGAAGTGACAGCAGCCAGTCCCAAAAGGCCACGTAGCGTCTGGTTCCATTTGTAGGAAATGTCCGGAACGGGGAAGTCCCCGGAGACAGAAAGAGGAGCGGCTGCCGGGGGCTGATGATGTGGGTTAACGGGCAGGGATTTCTTCTCAAGGCGACTGACACGACCTAAAACCCGCTGTGAGGAGAGCTGCCCGCCCCGGTGAGCGGACTAAAACCCCCCCGCACGGCGCACCTGCGGCGGGCGCGCTGTGCGGAACGGGAACTGCATCCCGATAAAGCCATCGTCCCGAAGCCAAGGGAACGGCGCCCGGCGGCCCCAGGGCCCTGCGTGGGGCTTGCAGCCCGTGTGTCACCGGCCAGTCCCTTTTTCCTCCCCGTGGGGCTCAGACTTCCCCCGGCCAGCGGCTCCCCAGGGGCCTCCCTGGGCCGAGGCCCCAGCTCTTCCCTCGGGTGGCGGCTCCTGCATGCTGGATGCGCCGGTGAGCACGGCCGAAGTCAGGTGGTCCACTGTGACCGAGGGCGGCGCTTCTGGAGAGGAGCAGGGGGAAGGACATGCCAGCGCTTGGACAAGTTTTTCCACCCGGAACGAATGGGGTGGGACCCCTGGAGGACGTGTTGAAACCAGGCGGAGGGTTCTCTAAACAGTTCAGCTTAGAGGTCGGAACGTGGGGGCCAGGGCTGCGGGGGCGTCTGATCCCCTGCACGGACCCCGCCGATCCCGACCCGGATCCCAGCCTTATTTCCAGCCATTCGGTTGACATCATCGACCCTTACGGAAGGGCGTGGAGGCAACCTCTGGTCTTTGCAAACATTATTTTAAGCCCAGGTCTCATCTCGTTACGCAGAACGACGTGTGGCCTTCGTGGCCACGGCCCTCCGGGAGGCTGTGAATGCGTCCTTCAATTTCTTATTTGTTATTGCAAGTCAGTTGGGAAGCCTCTGGCTAAAGTGGCTGCACAGACTTTATGTGTTGGTGTCGTGAAATCGAGGAAACCGTGTCCGGATCAGAGACGTGAGCCCAGACTCAGAGTTCGCTTCCCGGTGCGTTTCTATACTCATTTCTTTTACGTGATTTTTTTAAGTTTATTTTACTTATTTTGAAAGAGAGAGAGAGCAGTAGAAGGGCAGAGACCAAGAGGGAGGGAGTGAATCCCAAGCAGGCCCCACACCATCACCGTGTCGTGGGGCTCGAACTCACAAACTGTGACATCATGACCTGAGTTGAAATCAAGAGTCAGTCCCTTAACAGACTGAGCCGCCCAGGAGTCGCCCCTCCCCCCTTAATCATTTCTTTCTAATCTCAGACCCCATCTCTTTATCCGCTGAGTATGTTGCTCAAACGGGCTCAGGAGTTGTCCCGCCCCACCCCCCTCTTTGGCGCCTTAGCAAATGATAAACCAATAGAGCTTTTTGGCAATTAGCTTCTAATGTTCCTCTTGGTTACGCCTTTCCTTGCTGGCGCTGTGGCCAGATCTTTCAGAAATGTGCTTTTAAATGCTTTAAATTCTAAATGCTTTAAAAGCTTCTTTATGCTTTTAAAGGCAAATTTAAGGGGCGCCTGCATGGCTCAGTCGGTTGAGTGTTCGACTTCTGCTCCGGTCATGATCTCTGTTCATGAGTTCGAGCCCCACATCGGGCTCTGTGCTGACAGCTCAGAGCCTGGAGCCTGCTTGGATGCTGTGTCTCCCTCTCTCTCTGCCTCTCCCCCACTTGTGTGCTCTGTCTCTCTCTCAAAAATAAATAAATGTTGTTTAAAAATCTTAATACAAATTCAAATCTGTGGGAAAGAACAGGTTTTGAAAAGTCTGGCCCCTTGCTTTGTGATCTGCATGTTGGGATGATTCATAATCCGCATTCCAGATGCTTCCAGAACACAGCTCAGACGATACGCTCTTAACATTTCATAGTTAAAATAGATTACTTAAAAAAAAAAAAAAAGTCAACAGGGAACAAAAGTCAATGGGGGGCAGATACTACAGAGGTTCACGAAGGGAGGGCCATCCTCGCCCTCTTGCCCTTAAGCGTGGCCATGTGACTTGCTTGAACCAATAAATGCCCATCCTGGCAGTGGCGGCCGCTTCTGCAGGGGAGCGTTCGATCGTGCGTGTGGCGTCTCTGTCTCTCTCTTTGCCTGCCTCACAACTGGGCAAGTGTGGCTCCGTAGGGAGGCATCAGGCTGAGCCACCATGTGGGTCGCCCGGCCCGAGAGTTACCCCGATCCACATGAGACTGTACGTGAGCCGGAAATACACTTTTGTCACCTTAAGCCACGGAGATTTGCTGCTTTCCAGAGCCCACCGAGCCCATCCTGAGTGACGCGGTCAGTACAAAACAAACGATCTGTTTTGACGAATATAAAGATTTGAAATCAGCCTTCATGGACGACGATGGGTATCTGGGACCCCTCTCGGCCACCAATTTCTGTATTTTATGTTGACTGCATAGATTCGAGAAAATACAGTTATGTGCTTGCAAACACCAGCGCTTCATTTTATTTTCAAAACATAATAAAGTCGTTAAAGATCTCTCTTGCTCCCTCAAGAAGCTCAACTAGATCGAACCCCTGGGTGGCTCAGTTGGTTGAGTGATTTCGGCTCAGGTCACCATCTCACAGTCCGTGAGTTCGAGCCCCGCGTCGGGCTCTGTGCTGACAGCTCAGGGCCGGGAGCTGCTTCGGATTCTGTGTCCTGGTCCCTGACATCCAGCTCCCTGTGAGCAGGATGGGGTGTCTGGGCCGGTACCATTCAACCCGATGATTACAGGGTGGGTGCCCCGGGGATGCAGGGCCCCCGAGGAACTGCAGAGTCAGGGCAGGGGCCCCGGGGGAGGCCGAGCCGCACTGAGGCCCGCTGGCGGGCTGGCTTTGGGCGGGAGGACAGAAGGAAGGAAGCCGGAGCAAAGGCGCCCGAGGAGCTGGCTCCGCGTTTAGGAGTCAAGCCTGAGGCCCCGCTCCTCCCTCCCTGGCTGGGTCGCCCTGAGCCGGTCTTCTTGCTCTTGGGCCTCGGTTTCCCCCTCCATATCACAGGGAGTCCACGTGGACGGTGGGAGTGTGGAGTGTGGAGGGAGAGAGTGCGGGGCCGTCTGGGTCCCGCGTCTGCCCCCTTCCCGACCCTCAGGCTCTGACGGCAGGTCTGTGACGCTGCCCGGGCCGAGCCCGCCTGCTGTCGGTAGCCCAGGAGCCTGGCGCACCTCCGGCCAGAGTTTCAGGGTTCCTTCCTGAGCTCCCTGACTGCTAGCTGCCCCTTCCCCAGGCCCTCGGATCGTCAGGGCTTTGAGCAAATGCCCACGTCCCTTCCCGGAGATTGTGACCAGGGTCAGAGAGAAGGGCCTGCCTGCCTCCGCAGCGTCCATGGCGCGGCCAGGCCTGCCTGCCTCGGACAACATTCTCCATCCGCTCCAATGTGGCTTTTTTTTACAGTTTATTTATTTTTGAAAGAGAGCGAGAGAAGAGAGCGAGCAGGGGAGGGGCAGAGGGGGGCGGGGACAGAGGATCCAAAGCGGGCTCTATGCTGACAGCAGAGAAACCAAGGCCGGATTCCAACTCACGGAACCTCGAGATCATGACCAGAGCCAAAGTTGGACGCTTAACCGACTGAGCCCCCCAGGCGGCCCCCCCACTCCAGTGTGTTTTTACAGACCAACCCTGGGACCTTGCCGGGTCACCCCCAGGCCCCCGGAGACGAGCATCTGTCCTGAGGACCTTCCTGATGGGGGAGCCGGCGGAACCTCGGCCTCCCTGCGGCCTCCCTGCTGCGGCGCTCAGCAGTTGCCAGGCCCCTCCCCTCCTGAACCAGCCTCACCCTCTCTCCTCGGGACCGTATTGCCAGCCTCCTCCCGGACCTCTCGGCCTCCGGACTCTCTCGTCCCTCCGCCCCACGCATGGAAGCCGCCCAGGTGCCCTCCCGGCTAGAGTGCTCGCTGACTCCCTGCTGCCCAAGAGACGAAACCTGAACCCCATTGCCTGCCCGGAAAGAGGGAAGCCCTCATCACAGGAGGGGAGCGACCTCGAGCGATGACAAGGCCCAGGGACCACGCCTGCCGCCTCTCCTGGGGGAAGACACTTCCTCTCCAAGAGTCGGTCCTGAACAATGAAAACGTTCAGGCCCTGAGGTCAGCCGGTAAAGAAGATAAAACCCAGGCCGGGACCAGGAGGGACAGGGAAGGGGGGGCTCCCTCTGGGCTCCGGGGGCGCCTGGGAGGAACTGAGTGAGATACGGGTGGCCCACCACAATGTCAGGCCCCGCACCCTCAGAAAAACCTTATTGTATCCAGGCAAAGAGAGATACTCGGGGGGGTCGGGGGGACCCCGGAGAGCTGCTGCCCGCCCCCCCGTCCCTGCTGGATCACCAGGAACAGCCCCAGGAGCTGCAGAGCTCTGACGGAGGTGGCAAAGACAGGGCCACTGCCCACTGCACAGACACAGAGGGGACGCGGCCCTGGCGGGAGGTTGCACAGCAGGAGGAAGTGTCACCCTGTTGGCTGAGCACTTAATCGAGTTTGGGGTGTCCATCCTCCCCACACCCTCCCAAGCAGGGTGCCTGGAAACTCCCCACTGAGGCCCAGACAGGGCCTCACTCAAGGCCACAGACCCCAGGAGGGGTAAAGCAGAGATTCGAACCCTGGGCTCTGACGGGCTTGCACTCGCTGCTCCTCTGAGAATACCACGGTGCTCGGAATTGTAAAACCGCTTTGCTAGAAACCTTGCCAAACACGCGGGGACCGACGGCCCAGAGGCTGGGTTCCCTTCCTGCACAGCAGCCCCGAGAGGGGAGGGGACAGACCACGAGGTCCAAGGCAGGAAGGGACAATCAACAGACCCAGGATGCGTGGAGCCGGCACCTTCCGGCCCCTCTGTCCAGACCGCGTCTCCAGACCCAGGGAGGGGCACGGTAGGGCCCCATTTTACAGACGAGGAAACGGAGTCTCGGCGGGGGAAGTGGCCATCCAACGCACTGCTTCGCTAAGGGGGCAGCGCCAGGCCCAGAATCCAGACGGCCGTGAGGGAAGTACCTTCCCTGGACGCGGCGCGCCGCCTGGCAGCTCCGGGCGCAGGCGGCTTCCTGCTATAAATACCGTGTTGACTCCTGGTAACCTTAGCCTCCAGGCTCCCCTGTCCGGGCACGGGGCCATGAATCCTGCCCGCCACGGTGTCCCTGACCTGCGCGTCTTCCTGACACCGTACCACAATTTTTTCTTACAGGCTCCAAATTATTGGAGACGATGCAGAACTAGCTAGCTGTCTCCGAAATGGGGAGGGTTGTTGTTCCGATGAGAGCCCAGGTGGCCTCCAGGACCCCCGGCCCCCGCCCTTGGGCCAGCAGGGTGGGACTTCCTGGTCGGGGCTCTTAGTCTGGGTCTGGGAAGCTGGGTTTGAATCCTGCCTTTACCGTTTACCAGCTGGGCAACCTTGGGCAAGTCCGTGTGCCTCTCTGAGCTTCAGTCCCCCCCAGCCATCCAGTGGGGTTCACGCATCCCCCCGCCCCACCCCAGGGATCGAACGCTGTCTCCAAAGTGGCCAGGACACAAGCCACAGCAGACGATGGGTTCCCGTCATTTCTCCCTTTGGCTGCAGCCCATTTACTGGGTGAGTGGTAACTACAACAGCTACACCCGTTAACAGTAAGCCCGGGGTTATTTTAAGCGGCTTACACGCTCTCAGTCACTTACTCCTCATTGGGACTTAAGGAGCGAACGTCCTATTATTGTTCCCATTTACCAGAGGAGGAAACTGAGGCCCAGCGATCTGGACTAATCTGCCCAAGGTCACGCAGGTCGTGGGGGGAGAGCTGAGAACTTTCCCGTTGTAGACGCCGGCCCAGGGATCGGTTTGTGAAAAGAAGCAAAACATTTCACAGCGGCCCCCTGGACCCAATGCCTGCCGTGGGGCTGGAATCCCAGAAGGTCTTGAACTTTAGACAATACATCCTGGGAGACCCCTCCCCAGTCAACAAACACACACCCTTGCCCCGGGGCGCTGTCTTGCCAGCCAGACCTGCGAGCGCAGCACAGCCGAGACCAGAGACCACCGCCTGGCCCGGTATTTTACAGGCAGGAAGCCAAGTCCCGAGCTCGCCGGGGGGAGGGATGGTGGCCCGCCCAGCCAGGGTGGGCAGAGCCACGGTGGTGCCTGCCGGCCCCCAGCCCGGCTGACCCTCTCCCAAACACCAGAGGGGCAGCAAAGGCTTTGTCCCTCCCAGCCTCTGGGACACACGCATACACGCATGGCGCCCATTCCATCGCCCCGCTGGGCTAAATATTCTTCTGGCCCTTCCTGAAATACCCACCTCCATGCGGGTGGTTTTACAAGCTGCTAAAAGCAGGGCCGTGTCCCTGGTGGAGGGAGAGAGCTATTCCGGGTTCGTGTCAGGTGCGGGCAGAGCCAGCCAGAGAGGGCCTGTCTTCTGCACACATTCCCCCCCACACACACTGGCTCCTCGGCGGACAATTCCTGGCAGCCGGCACCACTGACGCCTGGCGGAAGAGGGTGAGGTCAGGCCATTTTTGTCGGTGTCCCCCTCCCCAACACACACGCGCGCGCAGAGTTCCAAATCCGACTCGGCCAGGTCCAGGTGCCAGGATGGTCCATCAGACACCATGTGGGGGGGGGCACACTGCTGTCACTCACGACCCATCCCAGGACCCCCCAGGACAGCCAGACGTGCCCAGGATTCTCCACGGCAGTGCTTGACAGATAAGGAATCCCCAGACCACTGCCAGGCAGTGTCTTAGGCAACAAGGCGCGGCTGGAAGGGCCAGACCTGGACGCACAGGCTCCAGAGCCCCCGGGCTCCTCCCCGGGCTCCTCCACCTGCTTCCATGAAGCCATCACCGAGTCCTCACTGCGCGCCCGGCACCGACACACAGGCTGTCACACGCCAGCACACAGGACCTTCCCGACCACCTGTGGGTTCGGAACTATTACCACTGTCTCTTTTCTCACTCGGGGGTTCTGAGCTTCTCTTCGAGCGGTAGGAGCCAAGGGTGGCCAGCCAAGGGGACGCAGGCAGCCAGTCCCCACCAAACTCCTTGCCCTAGGGAGGGCAGGGAGCATGGGAGCAGACCCCAGAATCTGACCACCCCTCTGCCTTTGCGTCCCTGGCCATTTCCAACCTAGAGGATTTGGGGACCCATGGAGGGGCCCGCCTTGTGCAGGCAGACCAGGGGCTCGGAACTTGCCGGAGGTCTCAGACCTTTGGGGAATAGGATGGCCACCGTAGGCGCCCCCACCCCAGATGAGTGTTCACACACGCTCGTTCGCATGCGGTCCTGGGGGCCCGTGGCACCCCGCGCCCACCGAGGGGCCCAGTCCAGACCCCGCTGCACTGTGGGTCGGCTCTGCACTTCCCGGCCGGCGGCGGCGGGAGGGGTTCGCAGCAGGCACAGTCCCCTGCTCGAGCCCCATCCGGAAGGCGGGGGGAGGGGAGGGTGCAGCAGAACTTAGCTTTGAAAGTTCAGTTCCCCTTCCAGGAGCACAGACCACCCCCCCTGTCCCCGGCCCGCCAGGCATCAGGCTGGGAGGAAGGGGGTCCAGCCCCACAGCTGCCTGCAGCCTGGGGTGGGGGCGCCCGGTGCCCTCAGCGACCAGGAGCTTTGGCTCTGCAACCGGAGCCGCGGTGGGTAAATATAGCACTGCCACTCACCGGCCGAGGGGCCCTCGCCGTCCGACATGGTGCAGGAGATGGGCGGGCAGCCGGCCACCAGCCTGCAGGGACGCTCAGAGCCGGCAGTGGCTGTCACCCACCTGGTGGGGCTTAGGGCTGCCGGGCCTGCTCCGCGTCCAGTCCCCAGGCAGCGTCCCGCCCCAGCCGGCCGGCTGCCCCCACCCTCCCCCCCCATGCTGGGCTGGGCAGATAAGAAGGCTCCAGAGCCAGGAGCCCGCGCGATTGGTGGATAAATCTGGGCACTGCCCTCCCCTGCCCCGGGCCTCTCCCGGGCAGCCTCGGAATGTTTCCTGAGAGACTGCCGCCCCCCTGGGTGCTCGGGCAGTCCCCTGGAGCCCAGCCCCAGCCCTCCCTGGAGACCCCAGACGCCCACAACCTCTCTCCCTGGGAGCGGTTCCACGGGGCCAGTGAGTGGCTTTTCCGGCCACTGGAGAAGCCGACGGAGCGATGCCCCCACTGAGCCCGTGGTTGTCGTCTCGGCTCTCTGGAGCGGCCGCGACCCACCCAAGGCCACCCGGCCAGTTTGGGGTGTGACCAGAGCTGGGCTCCGGACCCCGGCCATCTGTCTCCAAGGTTACGGGAAGGCGTGGCCCTTGCTTTCATTTGGCAGACCAAGAGCTGCCGCTTCTGGGCACCTCGTGGGTGCCAACTGCTCCACGTGCGCTGGGGGTGCTGTGGGGGGACAGAATGGACACCCTGGGGGCAGCCATGTGACTCCGCATCGGGCACACAGTGGGTGCGCGGGAAATACTGGTTGGGAGAACACATCTCAACACTTAGTATGCACTTGCTGCATGCTTGCCTAAGAGACAGCGTGGTCCTTCTCCTGGCTCCCCACAGGGGCCCGAGCCAGAGACCAGGGCAAGGGCGGCGGGGGGAAGGCTCTGGGCTCAGTTCCCAGAGGCGTGATGCCAGGACTGGGTGTCACTGGGCCCCCCAGGGCTCGAGGCCTACCCAGTCCTGCATGCAGGGCCTAGAAGGAGTGAAATGGCTTAAAGAGGAGAGACAGTGGTGATCAACCCCAATCAGAGAGATATGGGAGGGCTTCCTGGAAGAGGTGGCATTTGAGTTATGCCTTTGAGGAATAAGAAGGTTTTTTTCGGGGGAAGAGAGGGCATTCCGAGAAAAGAGATCAGCAGGTGCGTTAGATGAGCACTGGCAAAGCTCGACTGGGACCGGAGGGTGGCAGGTGTCCCCGGCAGGGGCTGGAGGTGATAATGATCCCAAGGGGAGGGGGCTGACCTATGTGGAAGGGGAGACATCCAAGGCTAGGGAAGTCAGGGGAGGCTTCTTGGAAGAGGGGGCAAACACTGGTGCTAAAGCGTCCATGAGCCTCAGAAAAATGGGAGGGGCAGGAAACAGCATTCAGAGGCTTCTGGCAGCTCTTCAAAGGCACTGAGGCCTTGGGGCGCCTGGGTAGCTCAGTCGGTTGAGCATCCGACTTTGGCGCAGGTCACGATCTCATGGTTCATGAGTTTAAGCCCCTCATTGGGCTGCTCACTGCTCAGTGCGGAGCCCGCCTTGGATCCTCTGTTCCCGTCTCTCTGTCCCTCCTCCACTCTTGCTTTCTCTCAAAAATAAAACATTGAAAAAAAACAAACAAACAAAGGCACTGATGCTTTTCCCAGCTCAGACCCCTGGGGGGTGAAGACAGGAGGGCCCAGGCCACCCTGTTTCCAAAGGAACTGCCTTTTGGAGACGCGGCGGGGGAGAGCCGTAGTCACACCAACGGTCAGAGATACTCGCAAAGGAATTCAGTCCTTATACGGTGGTTCCAGGCCTCCTGGCCTTTGCCTATGCTGGTCCTTTGGTCAGGAATTCCCTGTCCTCCCCCCATCTCCTCCTCTGTGAAGCCTCGTCTGGCTGTCCCTGAAGGTGGGCCGGGCTCCCCTGTGCTCTCCTCCACAAACCCACCTCGCCGTGGCCACTGCCTGGTCCTGGTCCACCTCCTGCTGTATGATAACGAGCTCACCGTCACCGGAGGGATGTAAGCAAGGCTGGACAGCCACTGAACGAGGACACAGTGAAGGGAGTTCGAGCATCAGGTAGGGTTAGATTAAATGGCTTTGGGGCCCCTCGAGAGCGACCAGCTTGGCCTGGTTTCCCTACTTCAGCCCCGAAAGTCCTCCCTGCACGCTGGGAGCCCTCAATTACAGGCCAACCAGGACCGCTGGTCATCCTGGGTCCCTCCGGAAATTTTTACGTGAGACAAGAAAAAAAAAAGGCAAAATTGGAGCTATCTCTGGAACCCCACAGTCCGCACCCCCCCACCCCAGAGGTTCCCCTCCTCCCTTCCCCCCTCCTAACTCATTCCAGGTGAGCTCCCTGGGAGTGGAAAGGCAACCGCCCGGTGCCTTGGGCGCGTGAGGGCGGAAGAACCAGGAGAGCTCCTCGGGGCCTCCCCACCTGCCAAGTAGGAGGGGTCTCACCTGCCGGGGGTTTGAGGATTGACGGAGATAATGCAGCAACTGGGAGCCCAATCTCCGCAGGTGGAGGCTACAGCCCCAGGGAGGGGCGTGGCCGGGAGGGGCGTGGCCGGGGAGGGGCGTGGCCGGGGCCGGGGAGGGAGGGGCGCTGGAACCCACGTGCAAGCCCTCCACTCAGCACTCAGGGCTGTCGCCTCCCCCTGAGCAGCAGCAGGAGGCAGGGGCGGGGGTCAGACCTGCTCACTGCGTGGCCTTGGGCAGGTCCTGGCCCCTCTCTGTGCCTCTATTTCCACACCGATAGAGCATTTAGGAGCACCTTCTGTGTACTTGGCCCTGGGCCAGGCTGGGGGACAGGAAGCACCCAGGGGGCGGGCCGGGTCCCCGGGGGGCCACGCTCCGGGCTCGTCTCCTTCAGCACCTGCTCTGGGCTCCCCGGGGTGAGCTGGGCCGACAGGAGCACACGGGAACTCACCTCAGGGCACTCCTTGAGACTGCCAGGGTGGCGCGGGTGTGCCCAGTGCTGGACACACTGCTGTGCTGCAGAAAGAGCCGCCCCCCGCCGCGCCACCCCCCCAGCCACCTGACATCCCGGGCAGAACCCCTCACCTTGGCCACTGCTGGGTGTGCTGCAGGACCCGGGTGGGAGGAGCACAGTGTCAGGTGGCCTGGTCAACGCCACTCTGCCAGCCCTCCGCGGCCACTGGGACGAGCTGACCCCAGCCTCGATTTCTCATCCAAACACAGGAGACTGCCGCGAGGCTGGGCACCAGGGCCTGGAAGCCTTGGGGGGGCCGTCCCCCCGCCCCCCTGCAGCCGGCAGTGTGTCCGCCACAGGGTCCCACCCAAACAGGCCACCCGGTGTCCAGCCACTAGAGCCGACTCCCCGTGTGCAGGCCACCTCCCCTCCTGTCCCTGGGTCCAAGTATCTTCCTGTTGTTTTTTACGGTGGGAACATGTGTTGGGGGAAAAAACACTGGATTCCTCTGCTCCCGAGGTCCCTGCAGCAGCGACGGGCCACGGCGTGCGTGTGCAAACGCACGAGACGGACGATGCACGTGGGTGGACAGGCGTGCACGGGGGGAAGTGTGTGCACGTGAGAATGTGAGAGCTTATCACAGGTGTGGGTTGGTGCAAGTGAGCACGTGTGTGTGCACCTATGTGCACGGGAGCACGTATGAGCGTGTGAGGCAGTGTGGATGAGTGTGCACGTATTTCCTGGGTGAGCACGTACGTGTACGTGCAGGGGCGTGCAAATGTGTGCGGCGTGCATGTGCCCCCCGTGAGCCTGTGTACGTGTGTAGGGGCGTGTATGTGCCTGTGGGGGGTGTGTACACATGCGTGCGTGTCCCCTGACTCCTTCCAGCTCGTCCTGTATCTCTGACCTCGAAGCCAGCTGTCTGTGTCCCTGGCGTGGGGCTGGTTGGCCCCTGGGGCTCGCAGCACGTGTCTGCCTCTCTGTTCAACTGCTCCGGGGCCTGAGGGAGACGCGGGCACTGGCTCGAGGTGGGGGGTGCAGGAAAGGTAGGCCAGGGTGGCCAGGGTGAGCATGGTGGCCCAGGGGGACCTCTGTGAGCAGTGTCACAGTTGGAGGTGAGCCGGCAGCCCAGGCGCGGCCGAGGAGCAGGGCCGGCCAAGCGGTCGGAGCGCTGCTGGAGGGCAGGCGGACTGCTCGTGGGGCCTCCGAAGTCTGCGGGGTGCAGGTTGCTTAAAGGGGAACAAGGCAAGAGGGATGCACATTTATTTTGCGTCGGTGGGGCCAGCTCTGAGCGGGGCCCCTTCCAGGCCCTGCCTTACACCCCCCTACCCACCTGCCCGCACGCTGCGCGGCCAGCCAGCTCTGCTGCTGGAAGGAGGGTGCCCCGGGGGAGCGGCAGCAGGGCCGGCCCCACCAAAGGCAGGAGGGGCGCCCCCGCACGGTGGGGTCGGGAGGAGGCCCGCTCCCCGCCCGCTGGCACCTGTTCGCTCCCCATTCCCACCGATGCCAGCTGGGTCTCAGGAGCCCCAGGGACTCCTCCCTGCTGGAGACCCTGTCTTCCTGGGCCTTGGGTCCCCCGCATCACAGAGGCAGGAAAGTTTTTTTTTCTAAGGTGTATTTATTTTTGAAAGAGAGAGAGAGAGAGCATGAGCAGGAGAGGAGCAGAGAGAGAGGGAGACACAGAATCCGAAGCAGGCTCCAGGCTCTGAGCCTTCAGCACGGAGCCCGATGCGGGGCTCGAACCCACAGACCGTGAGATCATGACCTGAGCCGAAGTCGGACGCTCAACCGACTGAGCCACCCAGGCGCCCCAAGAGAGGAAAGTTTTGAGCAAGGAGCCTCAGCTGGGTCTTTGGTGGCCACAACTCGAGGAAGGACAGTGGGTGTCCACACTGGGTGGATCACACTCAGGGGCATGCGACGTTGGGCAGGCCACCTAGCCTCCCAGGTGTCATGGGAAGGATGAGGAGAGTTCTTCGCTGCCAGAGCCTGGCGCCAACGGGCCTCATGATACTTCCCAGGCCTGTCCACGGCCTTAGGTTAAAACAGATGCCTCCTTGCAGCTCAGGTCACATGACACCACCACCCCCCCCCCCCGCCATACACGTAGCCTGAGACACACAGACATGGACGCTGAGACCCACACGGGAGAGACAGATACACAGGGATAGCGAGACCACAGAAATAGAGGTCTACGGAGAGACGTGAGTGGACACACACGCGTGTGCACACACACACTCCTGTGCAGCTCTGGGAGCTGGTTTCCCACACCCCGGGGCTCCCACCGGGCCCCGGCGCCCTAAGCTGAGGACCACCTGGGTGGCTTTGGATGAGCCTCGCACCCTCTAGGCTCCCAGCCGGTTGTACTACGTGTCCCTAGGGTGAGGGCGTGGGCAGCCCCCAGGGACTTGGAGCAACAAGTCCTCACCTCTGGGTGGAGGCCCAGGAGCCGCTGGCCTTTGAGGGGTGGGGGTGGCTTAGGGACACGGAGCTGGTGGGGATGCTCCGGCCTCCTCCTCAGGCTCCAGGGCTCACAGCTGGGGGGCAGGCCCCCAGGGAGAGTGAGGTTCCACCTCTTGGGGCCAGGGTTGCAGTGCAGTGGGCTCGGGGCTGACTGCAGCAGCGGGCGCTCGGCCGTGACCTGGTGGCATGGTCAGTGTCATCGTGACTAACATCTTGGACTCCTCCTCGCCCAGGGTCGCGGGGCCACCCACGGGCCTGGATAAGGGCTCTCCCCACGGGCTGCGGACAGAAGAGCCCCACCCGAGTTGCTGTCATCGTCCCCCGATCCCCCCCCAAAGCCGAAACCAGCAGAGGAGCTGGGCCCAAAGAGAGGGGGCAGGGAGGGGAGACCAGTCCGCACTAACCCAGGGACCCTCCACGTCCCACCTTGGAGGCCAGGCTCCTCCCTGGAAGGCCCCGGTGCTCCCCACGCCCCCCGCCTGGCCTCGCCGTCCTGAGACCCACGGAGCCCCTTCCAGGGTAGGCCTGGGAGCTCGGCACAGCAGGCTGGGGGCTGCCGACGAGCTGGCCCTGGACAGGGGGCTCTGAGGTGCGCCCTCAGGGACCCGCAGACTTGCCCCTAGCTACCCAGGCTGCCTCCCGCTGGTGGGGACCACTCTACCTCGCTGACCCAGGGTCCGGCCCACTGGCAGGGACTACCCAAGGCGGGCAACACCAGGAGGGTGACCGTAGGGTTTCCCTAAGCGAGGAGGAAGTGCGTTCTCCCACTGTTCTGGGAGAAACAAACGGTCCCAACGCTCCAGGCCGAGGAAGGGCCTTCACTCCCTCTGCACCCACCCCAGCCCTGATTCAGAGAGACGGCCCTCCAGTAGTAAGTCTCCCCACCCTTGCCAGAAATACTAGTGCCTGGGTTAAGCAGCCGGCTTCGGCCCAGGTCATGATCTTACGGTCTGTGAGTTCGAGCCCCGCATTAGACTCTGTGCTGATGGCTCAGAACCTGGAGCCTGCTTCGGATTCTGTGTCTCCCTCTCTCTCTCTGCCCTTCCCCTGCTCACGCTCTGTCTCTCTGTCTCTCAAAAAATAAATAAATAAATAAATAAAACAGAAATACCTCCAGTGTCTGTCCCCTCCCCCCAGGGTTATTTTTAGCTTTGCAGACAGAGCTGCCCAAAGCTGTCTGGAGCCCAGGGGTGAGGTCTGGGCAGACATCGGATTTAGGTCATCCCCCCAGGGGGGCGAGAGCGGCCTCCGGGTCACACGCTCGTCAGGAAGCCTGCTCAGGAGGCAGCGTTCTTGCCCCGGAGGAAAACAGCGTCCTCGCGGAGGGGCTGAAATGTGGGAAGGGCCACTGGCTCGAGCTCCCTCTTGCCGCTGCCCTGAGGTCCCCTCTAGCCGGCCACCTTCTCTCTCGCTGATCACCCGGGAAATAACACACATCCGCAGTGTCTGGGCTCCACCCGGGCTGCACCTGCCAAACCCTGGCCCGGTATAAAGGGCACCACACCCGCTTAGCCTGCCCAAGAGGGCAGGTAATCGTGACCTTCTGCCCACTCACATCGGCTGCCACTGAGGCCCAGCAGGGACACTAGGTGACTCCAGAGCCACACTCCTGTCCTCAGGTGCAGAGCAGAGAAGAAAACCTCCCGCCTCCTCACCCAGGCCAGCACCTCACCCCCACCCCTTGTAGGGGAGGCTCCCGAGGCCAACCCACAGCCGAGCCACCCCATAGACCCCTCATCACCAGCCTCCAGGGCCCTGGGGCAGAGGACACTGGAGATGGCTTCGGTTCAGCCAAGAGCGTGTTCAGTGTTACAGCAGCTCAGCCCTGAGGAGTCAGAAGGCATCCCCCCGCCCTCCCAGGCGGAGGCAGCCCCCCGACCCCTGCCTGTCCCCTTAGTGCCCTACCACTGGGCTTTTCTTGCCAAAGCTGCCCCTTCCGTGCCGGCCAGCGTCCGACCTCCAGACCTAGCCCACCGCCAGGAGAGGTGAGGGGGGACCAGCCAGAGATAGCGGCCCTGCCTGACACTCCCCCTAACGTCGCCTCCGCCCACCTGCCTCGCCTCGCCGTGGTGCCGCGATGGCCCCTCCGGTGACACTGGGATGACGACCCACCCCTGGTGGCCCAGCTGCCCACCCTCACCCCAGCTGTCAGCGGACGGTACAAACCACCCACGCCGGGTCCCGCCCGGGTTTGCGCCCTCCCGGCCTCACCCCGCCCCCAAGAGGCCCGGCTCGCCTCGCCGCGGCCCCGCCCCCTCCGGGCCTCCGGTTCCCCCGCGGGACCGGGTAGGTGCCGCCCCCTCGGCCAGCAGCCGACGCGCCGGCGGGAGCGCTGCGCCGCGGCGCCACCGTGTGGTCCTTCTGGGAACTGCACTGCCTGGCCTCCCAGAAAAGCCCGCCCTTCCCTAGAGGTCCCAGCAATCAAGATTCCGACGCCAGTGGCCATTACTGCTGGCGGGTCCGCAGCACTGTCGCGACAGGCTCTGTGCTAAATACAGTCTATACAGAATGCTTTTAATTCTCCCATCGGTCTCAGGGTGTGGGTCTGATCATCCGTCCTTCCTTACAGATGGGGCAGAGCCCCAGCACCCCGTTCTGAGAGCCGCAGGACTTTGGGAGGCCCCCCAGACAGGGAGCTGGAAAGGAGAGGGAGGGTGGGAGTGTAGCTGGATCAAGGCCTAGCCCAACGCTCGCTTTGGGCAGAGAACTAGGGGAGCAGGCCTCTCCAGGAATCTGGAGGCTGGACGCTCTGCCCAGAGGCTCAGGGCAGGCTATGGGTGCCAGGGCCCTCGACCTACACCGGCGGGGCAGAGGAATGGGCTCAGTACACCCACCCGGACTGAGCCTGTCACTTCCTCCCCCGAGCCTCGGCTTCCTCTTCTGCTAAATAGGAAGGTCCCTCAGCTCAAGACCGCTCAGCGACTCAGGAGGACCTGACGCAAAGCGAGGGCCGGCCCAGATCCATACCCTCCCTGGGATGGAGAGCGGACCTTTCCAGGGCACCTACCCCAGGCAGTGGGCACGGGCATGTTGCTTTCTCTGCGGGAAGACAGGCTCCTGAGTGCTGAAGGAGAAACTCGGGGTCCTTTTCCTCGGACGGGCCCAGAGGACATGGCTAGTCCAGTATCTGTGGCCCCTTGGCCGCCTCTAGGCCCGGGGGAGGGGGGGAGGCAAGAACGGCGTCCTTACCCACCTACCACTGTCGGGGCCCCACTCTCGCCTCCGGGGGCTGGGCCCACCGGCCTCTTCCGACCAGGTCGGGAGGGGAAGCATCGTGCCAGAAGGTGCAGAGGGTGCCAGCAGGGGTGAGGCCAGGCACCCAGGCACTCGGGTCCACCAGGTGGTCCCCAAGAGAGGTCCCGGGGGGCTCTGGCCTGCGCCAGGCCCTCTGGGGCACCAGCACTCTTGTTGGGAGTAGACCAGACCGCACGGGCCCCAGGGCCCCTGACCCTGTCAGATCAAGCTCCCGAAACCCCGCCTGCAAGCCCAGCCTCGCGCCACACCCCGGAACACGGTTTGGCACGTGAGACAGGGGACCGACCGGCCTCCACGAACACAGAGCCCTCCTGGTAACCCGGGCGGCCTTCTCCCGAGTCGGCACTGCCTGGGCACCTTCGGGGCGACTTCCAGAGCTGCGCCGGCCCTGAGACCAGCCTCGCCAGCGCCCTCACTTTACAGACGAGCCAGCTGAGGCCAGAGCGCTCCGGCCCGGTCCGGCCATTCATTCATGCAGTCAACACACATTTATTTGAGCATCGGCTCGGTGCCAGGCCAGGGCGGCGCAGAGACGGATCGTACACGGACCCCGCCCACGAGGCACCCACAGCCTGGCGGGGCAGCTGGTCACATCGAAGGACACTCACAAAACAGTGTGGTCAGTGTGGTGTTAGAGGTAGCACAGGTGACCAAGGGAGCACAGAGGAGGGGCCCCTGGCCCGGCCGGGGGTGGCGGGGAGGGCTTCCTGGAAGAGGTGATGCCTGAAGAGGGTTTTAGGAAGTGAGCAAGAGTTAGGGGAGGAAGTGGGGTGGGGGGGGTGGCCTGTGCAAAGAGGTGGGGGTGAGAGATGGCACATCTGGGGTGCAGCTGGGCATTAGGCAGGGGCCGGGTCCAGGACGGGCGTGGGGTTAGCAGTGGACAGGGAGCTCTAGGGGAGGCGGCGGGGGGGGGGGGGAGGAACAGGTGGTGGAGCCCACTGGGAGCCAGCATGGAGGGTGCCCCGAGGAAGGGGGCGGGGCCCAGGGCGGACGGAAGCACGGTGGCAGGGGAGTGTGGGTGCGGCCCTTGCCGGAGGAGTCCCATCCACCCCGGGCGCGCTCAGCAGGGTGGCGGGGGTGCGGGCTGCCAGCCCCGGGGCCGCAGAGTGCACAGCACGGGGTCGAGCGGCTTGAGGGTGGCCTGCTCCTGCAGCCCGTACCGCTGTCCGGGCACCAGCCGGAACTCCAGCCTCTGCAGCAGCTTGGCCATGACCACCTTCACCTCCATCTGTGTGCAGAGGCGGGGGAGGGCGGGAGGCGCGCGGCCTGAATGCAGCCAGCACCCCGGCTGACCCC
>PITB01028894.1:0-18585 GCA_004024585.1 Paradoxurus hermaphroditus
GTAGTAATATTATTACTACTTGCATAAAAGAAAGTTAAATTTCAGAATAGTGAATACAAGTTAAGGCCTTAGGAAGAGGTGGGTTTGACTGATGTCCGTAGTGAAGCTGCAGTCAGATAAAGTAATGATTGACCAAGAACTTGACAAATACAATTTTATTACATCTGATTTTTAGGAAAGCACTAAACAAAATTGAGAAATGGAAGAAATTGGTCTTGAGCTCTCTCCCTTCCTCTTTTCAAGTCCTCCCCCCTTTTCCCTCCCCTCCAACCCCTTTCAGCTCTTACATGCTCAGATTTTCTAAGTAGCTGTGTATGTTGAGGATCAAAGACTCTATCTCAAAGTAGGAAATCTTATAAAAGTTAGAGCTGCACCCAAAACACAATTGCTTCTTCTGCCAGAATATAAGAATCGCTGCATATTTGCACAAAGGGTTAAATTAAAATTACTGGGAAATGTATATAAGAATAGAACATTTTCATAATATATAACAATTTCAAAACAGACTTCATACATTTTGTATAGAGAAATTTTGCTGAAAAAGCATTCATGCTCTTTGATAGCAGTCTGAACTATCTTGCTTACTGCCTTGATCTTGAAACTGAGCTTTATTTATTACTCTCATTTTGATTTCAGATCATTTTAATTACCAATAAAAAGCTAGTACCAACACTGAATGGATTATTACTTATGTGTATGCATTTAAAGCTAGAATAGTTAGTGGCCTCATTCCAAAGATTCTATAAACCATTTTTATAAGTGAATGCTATCATAAAGAAATTTGGAAAGAAACCCTGGTATTAGTGGAGAAAGGCAAAGCAAAGAATGACTAGTACTTTAAGTGCAAATCAACATCATTAACTTAAAAGTGTAATGTTTCAACCATCCCTCAATTTCATTAGAAGAGAAATCATCAGTGAAAAGATAAAGGATTTCATTTTTATCCTGTCACTTCAAACAATGAATTAGAAGAAATTTGAATATTGGCAGCATAGAAGCCCATGGGAAACAATTTTGTGGTCTCAATTCATCCCTATAGAGCAAACAGGATGTTTTCCAGTCTAACCACTCACACAGGAACCACTGAAGTTGATATCCTAACTGGAAAATTAACCAAGATCTCAAGAACTAAGTAGACTATATAGCCCATTCCAACGGGTACATTTCATATTCTGTAATGACAAAGATACTGGCACTCTAGAGATGAAGTGACAGACATTTATTTAATGGATTATAAGAATATCTTTGCTTCTGAGCTCACATAAATCCCTATACCCGTGAAGGCTTGAGAACTACCTGAAAGTTTATATAAATCAAACTCATGTAAACTGACCTTTCACTAAACTGGGGAACTGGAGTTTTGTCTGTCTTTCAAATATGAGTTCCATATTTAGGGCTCCTAGCTGATTGGGAAGAATGGCTAACAGCTCCAAACCACCCCAAATACCTTTTATGCTTCCTTTTATTTATCCTATTATTATTATTCCTTATTCTGAGGCATTTACCTCATCAACTGATATGCTGATGAAATCTAATAGTTAGCTATTAGTGATAGCCACTAATTAACTGTAAACTTGGTCAAACCACTTAATCTCTGTGCCCCTTTGTTTGTCTGTGGTAAGAGAGGAACCGTTTCCTTTACTCGTGTCCTTTTTTTAGGGGATCAGAACCAATAATACATGTGAAAACAGTAAGGCTTTATACAAATTTAACAGAAAATTACTATAAATATTAATATTATATTTCTGTTCCATAGATAGCTCATTGAGTATCACTTTCGCTAAGTAATAAGCTGCAACCTAATAACATTTATTAATGATATTTTCTATGCTTTCAAGATATCACCAGTTAGCCATTTTTAATATTGAGTGGATTTTGGTTATCTTTCTAATAATGGTTATAATTTACTGTTAATTCATTAACACTCCCTAAAATAGTCCCCCTGTCTTGTGAAGAATAACATGCATTTAAAGAGAAATAAGCATGTAAATAAGAAAAATCTTTGCAGATGGAAAATAGAGCCTTAGACTCCTAACACTAAGATACTCTAGCAGGATCCAGGCTATCGGAAAGGGAAGCTAAGAGGGAAGGATACAAATTACAAACATATATATATATATATATATGTATATATATACACAAATATACATATATACAAATATGTATAAATATACATATATGTTTATGAATGTTCTATATGTTTACATTATATATAATCTATATTATATTTACATTATATATATTACATATATATTTACAAATGTTCTATAATCTATATTTCTATATAAAGTGTTTTAGGGGCCCTTTACCCAAACTACAGAGTTTGGCAACTCAAAAACTGGCATCTCAGTGGGAAATGTAAATGCGTCAAGATTTCCTGTCTGTTCAGCATAATCATAGAGTTCACAATCATACAGCATCTGCACACAGATTTACATGAATGGAAAAAGATACCAAATAAAGCAAGAAAATCAACTCCTTTTACAGCAATGTACTCATCAGTCATCCAAGAAACAAGAACATAACTTTGTTTGGCAATGTGATAAACACATCACTTACGATGTTGACAGTTTTTCTTTAAAATATAAAGATATGAAATAATCTTTAATTTCCACATTTCTTTTGTCATTTTGTGTTATTCAGTTAGCACACCACAATATTTTCTCTAGCTGGAGTACTTTAAAATAAAACATTGTTCTCTTGGTGTCTATCACCTCCTTTGATTTGTAGAGCTTTGTAAGCTCTCCTTAAATTATTCTAAGCTAACTTTGCTTGTTTCCGCTTATTTCCATGCAGTCTTAAATTCACAACTTATTAACAATGAAGTGCACCTAACTCATTTTTATTTGGGGAAATATGCACAATAAAAAAATCTTTATGGAGGCATCTATGCATTACAAAGTCATAATATTATTCTTTACTAGAAGAAGAGACATTGTATAGTAGCAGATGTACTTATAACTAATTAGACTCTATTATAAAACACTCTAAAGGTGACGGATCTCTAGAAAAAGAAGACATTTCTTGATGAAAAGGATCTATAGTGACTATCAGAGAATTCTCTTCTGATTTAAAAAGAGCCATGGTGAACGGAAACAATGTTGAAAAATTAAGCATTTGAAAATAGTGATAAGAAAAAGGTTCAGAGAAAAGTGTACACTCTACATTGATAAAAGTATCACAGGAGGCTCTCAAATGGTAGCTGTGGCTAAAGGGGTGTGGTTACATCACTCAGTGCACCTGACTGGAAATGGTACACATCCAAACAAGCAACTACTTAGTGGGACATCGAAACATGAATCGTGGCCCCATTAATTAGAAAGCACAGAACCTGAGCAGAGGTAGATAATCCATTTAATTCAAGTCAAAGTTAAATAGTTCAGTTCCTATAAATTCCAATTGTCTTCATAAGAAAAAATTCACAATGATTCACATATAAGTTAATTTAACAATGATCAAATGAACCAGAATAACCAAAGAAAATAGAAGGTTTATGCTTACACAGATCTGGGGTGCACACAATTGCTCATTTTCCCTGCCATTGCTAATGCTTCTTCTTCAGTGTACATCTAGCCTAGTAAGTGGATTTTTGGGTAAATGGTTTCTTGATCTTCTTTTTGTGGTTGTGGCAGCTTGAGCACATTGTTTCTCACCTCAGCTGTCCATCTCAGTTTGCTTATGTAAACATACAGTTAGAACTCATTAGGGGCGCCTGGGTGGCTCAGTCGGTTAAGCGTCTGACTTCAGCTCAGGTCATGATCTTGCAATTCTTGAGTTCAAGCCCCATGTCGGGCTCTGTGCTGACAGCTCAGAGTCTGGAGCCTGCTTTGAAATCTGTGTCTCCCTCTATCTCTGCCTCTCCCCAGCTCACACTCTGTCTCTGTCTCTCAAAAATGAATAAACATTAAAAATTTTTTAAAGAACTCATTAAGTCATGCATATATAGTCAGAAAAACAACGGAATGGAATTGTAGAAAGAAACAAAAACAGTAGAAATAGCTCTAATTAATCAGACATAATTTTCATCATCTTATACAGTGCTGAGCTGAGCATGTAATTTAAATAGACGTGGTCTCTGCAACCTAGGAATTTATGAAATAAAACATAAATAACATATTCTTATTCTATTCTAAGAGGAGAAGAACAGAGATCTGCCTTGCGGGCTTCCTAATTAACTCTAAGCATTAGGACTGTAAGATAAACTGGGCATTAGCCTTATTCCATATCACTTTTCTTCTTTTTGACTCTTGCTCTCTATCACTCAATAATTTAAGGAGACTTTGGGAAAGACAAGTCCTACAGAAGGTATCAAAAAGGCAAATGTCCTCAAACGTTAAATAACGTGAAATAATGGAAGCTTAGATGAGACTAGAAAAAACAGACACATTGGTGATGTGGAAATGGATAAAAGTCTCTTTCATAAGCCAAACCAGATAAACGAAGAAGGTAAAAGGTACTGTTTGCATGAGCAAATAATCGAAAAGTGTAAATTAAACCCAAGAACAGAAGAGGACTGAAGCATATTTTGAAAAAATTATAATAGAGGGCATGGGAGCAGTCTAACAAAATATGTTTTTTTCTAAACTGAATTATGGCTCTAGTGACTCAGCAAGAAAGAGCAAATTAAGACAAATACTAAATAATTCAAGCCTACACTATGTAAATAATTGAAATGCTTGGCTTAAATTGGAATCTTCCAATACTTTTATTTTAAGGTGAAAAGTTGAGGGAAGCCTGGGTGGCCCAGTCGGTTAAGCATCAACTCTTGATTTGCGCTTGGGTCATGATCCCACAGTTCGTGAGTTCAAGCTTCATGTTGGGTTCTGCGCTATGTCAGTGTATAGACTGCTTGGAATTCTCTCTCTCTCTCTCTCTCTCTGCTCCTACCCCACTCATGATTGTTCTTTCACTCTCCCTATCTCTCCCTCTCAAAATAAAGAAATAAACTTAAAAAAAAATAAAAATAAAGTGAAACGCTGAGTAGCAGTAGCATACAAGTGATGCACAACGATATGCTAAGAAGCAGAGCAAGTACCACACATGGAATCCTGCCCACTCAAAAGGACACAGAAGGCCAGGCCTCGTAGTGCTGGCCACCCTATCACTGACCAGGTCCAGTTTCATGACTGATTCCGATGTAATAGGTATAAAGATACAGGTTTCACTAAGTTCTACAGTTGCTTTAATTTTCCATTTTATTTTGTGCCAAGTCTTTACAAGAACATTGAAGCCGCCAGTCTGCTGACTAATGTGTGGTCTTAAAGTGCTTGGATTGGCAACCGCATGTGATATTTTATTTCACTTGGTTCCATTATAAGTTTGTATGGTAAATAACATATTTTTCGAATCAGCCAAATGAGTGCTTAAAATATTGATGTCACTTTAATTTCAATGTTAATAGATATTTGATAAATATCTATTGATTATCTACTATGTGTCAGCCAATGGGACTAAAATCCTTCACCTAACTGTTTCATAGGGATAACATAAGGAGGGTCTTATTAAAAAATGTTTATTTATTTATTTTGAGAGCGAGAAAGAGAAAGAGGGAGGGTCAGAGAGTGCTTTGCCAGCACAGAGCCCAAGGTGGGACTGGATCCGATGAACCACGAGATCAAGACCTGAGCCAAAACCAAGAGTCAGATGCTTGACTGAGCCACCAAGTTTTCTTCATAAAGAGAGTCTTAAAGAGTCAGGGCTAGTATGCATTACTTTTTCAGATGAAAGTACTACATACATTCCAAATTACCTATTGCTTGACCAGTGCTCTGAGGGGAAAGTACAGCCCTTTATCACTATGAAGCTGTCAAAGTTCTGCTTCATGGCTAACACACAAAGTGAAGGTTGGAGTAGCCAAGTCAATACTTACTTGAGCACCTGCCTCAGGGTAAAAAAACTCGCAATGAAATTAATGTATTCACTCTGAGTAGAATGAGCAACAATGCTATTATTTTCATTTACTTTCCAAATTGGACAAATCAGAGTGGAAAATATTAAAATTCAATGAAAACATGATTTAGGGGTGCCTGGGTGGCTCAGTTGGTTAAGTGTCTGACTTTGGCTCAGGTCGTGTTCTTGCAGTTCGTGAGTTTGAGCCCTACATCAGGGTCCGTACTAACAGCTCAGAGCCTGGAGCCTGCTTCCAATTCTGTGTCTCCCTCTCTCTCTCTCTCTGCCCCTCCCCCACATGCTCTCTCCTTCTCTCTCGCCCTCTCTCTCAAAAAAGTGAATAAACATTAAATTTTGAATAAAATAAAAACATGATTTAAAATAACTCAACAAATAATTTTCATGTGAACTTCTTTCCTGATAGCATGATAAAAAGACAGAAAATGAAATATGAAAGTATTTATGAAACAGGGAGAAAATCCACGAGATGAGCATTTTCTTCTAGATTTAGGTCCATGTATAATAGCAAAGGCTGTTCAGCAAAAGTGGACAATCTCCTTTAATAAGTAGCAATAGGGTTACAGTACTCCACCTGGAGGTTATATATCCCCATCTTAAATCACAACAATTTCCTGATCATCTGAGGAAAAGAAAGGAAAAGAGAGGGAACTATAATTATCAAAAACATGAGAGAATATCTAAACACAATAATCCATAAATTTTGCTATATAATTATAAAACAAAATCACAGACTGCATATACATCTGCACATTTAGGCAAAGTGCACACCAATAACAAAGATAAACTATGAACTTCATCTGATAAATACTCTTCTTCCATCTTGAAGCCTTTACTTATGACATAGGGTGGGGTGGGGCAAGGGCATTAAATCCAAGGAGGGGCATTGTAAAGAGCCCTATCCCCACCTGCCACTGCAAAGGGGTCACGAGGAGGAGTCTTTATTTCCATCAGACCCTGAATCGACTTCTCCATCATTAATTCTCTTGGCAGAGGATGAGAAATGAGTTGACTTTTGCCATTTTAATGAAGTTAAGGCACCCATCATCCAGTCACTTCAGTGCTTGGTCTTGTTTAAGGAAAATATTTCATTTTGGGAATATTTTGCCTTACAGGAAGTATCGCTAACCAGTCAATTGTGGATCAAAGCCAGGTTAATTCTGGAGCTCCAGTACCAGCTACCTTCCCCACCTTCTAATTCTTTCTTAATATAGATGATTAAGGAGACACTGGAAATCATCAGCATGTGGAAGACCTCTTATTTATTCTCTTTCTCTTTTTTTTCCTCTTACAATTAACAAGTATAAATCTGGGATATAAAGAAATAAAAGAACCTCTTTCTCAATATGAGCTTAGTGACACACTTATCTAAAGTAATATGGCTCCAGGGTGGCAAACCAGAACTGGCTCAACCCAGGGCAATGGTTATCTAAAACATCCCTAGTGGACAGTTTGAAGTAAGGGTCATTCCCTCTAAGCTACAGCAGGTTAGCAGAGCAAAGCTTTATCTGTTGTGAGACTTCCCACGTCAACTTCAGTGAATGCCTACTCCCAGGGGCCTTTCTGCCGCAGAGAAAAGTGATGTCATGCACTTCCCAGCCAACTCAATGCAGGGAGCTGGAGGCTGATGCTCTCAGAATCTGGTATTTACAGCTCAGCCTTGCCAGCACCAATGAGGTACACAGAGTAGATGTTATTTTCCTCATGTTTTTACACTCCTTTGGAAAGAAAGATTTTCTGTTCCTCTTCCAAATTTCTACCATATTTGGCTTTTTATTAGCTATTGCTACACAGTCTGTCTAGTAGCCAAGATTATTACGGTGATAGACCTTTATTTACAATGTGAGTTAAAATACATTAACTTGGGTCAATGATCAGCAATCTCTCTTTATTTAGACATAATTTTGACATCATAAAAGATACCTCATCCTTGACATACTTCTTATTATTTCCCCTCAGAGAATAAGAACAACTCATAAACAAGAGATGAATGCAAGATTTGTGAATCACTTTCCAAATTGGGGGGGGGGGGAGGGAAAGAAAGGTGACATAAAAGGGATGCTATGTATTTTGTTTGTTTGTTTGTTTGTTTTGTATTGTCTGTTGTACTCTTTTCGTAACTTGGATTCTTGGGAAGAAAAATCTACTTTCATATGGTAGCTTAGCAATAATAGCTCCTCTAAGAGAATGAAAGTCAAAATACCCCCTTACCAAACAGCTTAAAAACTGAGAGAGATTTGAACACCAAGAGAATCTCATGGATCAGCTTGAGGAGGCATAAGAACATTATATTTCATTGCAAATATAAAATATAGACTTTTTCAACATCAATAATTTATGAAAATAAAATGTTTTTTAAAAATTTATTGTGTATTGACAAAATACTCTTTGAAGTTGAAGATTTTGTGAAGAATAAAGGACAAACTATTACTATTTGAATGTAATACCAAAAATTGTCCTTTGTAAAAATTGCATCTTTTTTTTAAAGCTTATTTATTTTGAGAGAGAGAGAGAGTACATGCAAGCAGGTGAGGAGCAGAGACAGAGAAAGAGATAATCCCAAGCAGGCTCTGTGCTGGCAGCGTAGAGCCAGACATGAGGCTCAAACCCACAAACTGCCAGATCATGACCTGAGCTGAGATCAAGAGTTGGATGCCCAAACAGTTGAGCTGCTTAGGCACCCCCAAATCATATCTTTTGATCCTCCTCACCCACCCACTGCCAAATAATCAAGAAATCGCAAATCACTTTTTTATTCTTCAGATCATTTAAAAATAGACAAGCGAAGAATTTTATGCTCAAATAATTCTAGATCTTCCTGAAATCAGTATTATCAGAGAAGTTGTTTCAAAAAAAAAAAAAAAAAAGCAATCACCATCACTATCTGACCAGAATATCTGTTTATTCTCTTTAACGTAAAACAGAAATAAGTGGCCTTTTTAAGATACTCAATGCACTCTAAAAATAATGATGCCATAGGACCCAGACTGTTATCACCACAATCAAAGCTGCTTCTTATGCTCTTAAATGCAATAAGCCATAGAAAACAATTACCGTGAAATGTGAGGCTAAAGAACTGGGGTTGAATATTGCTTTCCACTGTTAAAAAAGCCTACTCTATTAGCCTTAGTATGAGCATTCAGAGATATGGTACATCATCAAGAACATACGGTATGCCCTTGATTTATTTAAGCAAAATAATAAAAGTGGAGTCATTGTCAGTCTACGTTCAATAATCAGTGTCCATGTTTCAATTACCATCAGTCTAAGATAATTTAAAGATCAATCAGGGCACATAACCTATAACATGCAATATTGCTCTTCTTGACCATTCTTTCAAGTATTTTCTTTAGCAAAATGAACAAAAAAACCTAAACCAGCTTCTCTTACACACTGCCAGGACTAACGTAATTCAAATTGTCATCCAGTTGCCCCTTACCCTAGATTTGCCTCATTCTACATTAATTCTCTAATTCTTACTTTATTAGAGCAGTATAAGCATAGTTTTCATAAGCCATTGAGCCTCAATTATAAGAGGGTTCTTGTGTGGAATCAATATGAAGTGTCCGTTATTGGTAAGACATTGGATAACACAGAAGTCAGTTAAGGATATCTAAGCCACAATTGTTTTTCCAAGATTTAAAAATGTTAACGATAATAAAAGTCTTTCTTTACATACCAAAATAATATTCTATGTCTGTATCTTGATTTTTAATGCAGTTTTATATACAACCATGCCGGTGATAATCTCTCAGCTCCATATCCACTGTCTACACTCTACCTTGTGATGCTGGGGCTGAGCCTCTCAAAACCATGGTCTGGTTTTTCCAACTGGCTCCACGCTAGGCTCTCCTACCAGGAAGTGCTAGACGGAGACTGAGAAGGCTGGCGGAAGAAGCCTGTCCTCCCGTGAGCCATTCTTCTTGCAGTTCCAGAGAGCATCACTTGACCTATATTTCTTTACATAGGGAGCAACTGTTCCTTTCTGCAGCCAACCCCAAACGAGTGTGCAATGCGTGCAACATCTCAGCCCTACTGAGCCCTCTCAGAGACACGAGCGCTAGCCCGCCCGTGTTCCCTCTCAAAGCGGGCATTGGGCCTGTGGGACGTTTTGGTCCAAGCTCATTTTAGCTCTCTTGATCCTGTACTCCAAGTTCTACATTTTAATAATTCCAAACTTTTTCCTTTGTTCTTCCAGCTCTTGAGGTGGTCGCTGCCTCCTGTAGTTGCCACCATTGCGATAGTTTCATCCCGTAAAAACATTATGCCTACTGAATCACTTACATTCAATGCTCAATATGTGTTCACTCTCTAGGGTCAAATAATAAGTGTGGACTCTGTCACCAGATTGGGCCCTGATTGATTCAATGACCCTATGTGGGCAAGGAGAGCTACATTGCCCTCACTTCACAAAATAACATTTTAACCTGGAAAGAAAAACCTGGAATTTGAACTCCATCTTCAAACTCCAATCTTGGCATTCTTTCCATAAAAAATGCTTCCATGTATAAACTGAATCCAGTACTTCTCATAGTACTCTGCATATACAATGAAACAACATATGTAGAAAGTAAATAAGGTGACCCAGATGGACACGGCTATATGAAGTCAGATTTTTATACAAAGCCCCAGGTTAATTTTTACACAAAAGTTCTTTAACTTCAACCTGTTCTAAATAATTTTGAGAGCTTGGGCTCAGATGTATTCTTATTCGTATAGTATAACAAACAAGCAGGATCCATTCAATTTGAGCCCATTGAAGAATGTCAAAACCATACTTGTGAGCTCATTATTTTGTATGCAGCTTTAACAGTGGAATTTCAAAAGCAAAAGCAAAATACTAAATAAAACGTAGCTCTCAGTATTACATTTGCTTGCTGCCAAATATTCTATAAATATAAAAACAGATCCTGGAAGCTGCTGTTTAAAATGAAAGTAATGAATATTTCCTGATGGGGCGTGCAGCAAGTTTGTCCAGACATAGGCTTCCTTGCTTTTGTTGGCCAAGTAGTGTGTTTTTTTCCTCCTGCCTGTTCAGAGAATGTGCTTCTAAAAGCTGCTTTGTGTTCCTGTAAATTATAGGAATTCCTTTATCGTAGACCCTGGTGGCAAAGCCTAATCAAGTGGAAGAAAGCACCACAAATACTTCCCAAGTGGCCTTCTTCCAAAATTGGCAGCATTAAGACAGCAGCAAAAATGTGAAAACAGAAACTACAAAAGCAAATACATCAACTTTTGTCCTTCCCTCATTTCTTTCTAGATCCTCAGGACTGAAAAGCAAGGAAAAAGAGATTTACAGTACAATTGCATCTGTAGTATCTATGCTGTATAAATATATTAAAATATTCTATATGAGATGAAATTCTTACTATTAAAGATATAGAGGGGCACCTAGGTGGCTCAGTCAGTTAAGTGTCTGACTCGATTTTGGCTCAGGTCATGATCTAACGGTTTGTGAGTTCGTGAGATTGAGCTCCATGTCAGGCTCTGCAATGACAGCACAGAGCCTGTTTGGAATTCTCTCTCCCTCTCTGCCCCTCCCTCACCCCCTCCTTTTCTCTCTATTTCTTTCAAAATATATAAATATACTTTAAAAAATAAACATATATAGAGATAGATAAATATAGATATTACTTTCTACACTAGAAAATATTCCCAAGCCATATGTGCATATATCTCACCAGGAATTTAATAAATTCATCTTCTAATTTAATATGACAGACTTCACTTCTCTTTCGGTGGCTTACGGCGTATCACCACCAGAGAACAAAGTAAGAAATGAGAAAACGAACAAAAGAAACCCTTCTACCTCCCTCTCTTAATTGCTGTCAATTCATTATATACCTATGAAAGAGCAACCCCCCTTTTTTTATAGCCCCAACATTACCAGGATTTGCCGTTGAGAAACTGATGTTAAATAACCACATCTGAGCTGGCTGTGCGTGTCGCTGGATATAGCCCATGGCACGAGAGGCGACATCCTACAACAGCGATGTGCCTAATTACCCATGGAAGCTTTAGCTGATGACAAGTAGCCTCTTTGATTATGAATAGAGTAGTTTGGTAATATAGCTCCCAGTTCATGGCTCTGTAAATAACCATGTCCCCATTTACTTGACTTTGGAGATTATCAGATACCTTAGACCACAGAACCCAAATGTGCTACCACTGAGCACACATTGGTTAGAAGTCACTAAATGTATTCTTTTAATGTTCCTAAGAAAAAGAAACAGTATTTATGTCTTCAATCTTTAACCGATGAGATACAACTGTGAATATTCTACCTTCATCTGTTAAAATTTCTAAAGGTAATGAATAGAGATCATGCCAATATTTTCATCAGGGAATTATCAAGACCTTAAAAAACACTAAGAACCCATATACTGCAGTGTTGTTTTCTTTTCTTTTTTCTTTTTTTTTTTTTTTTAAGTTGTGTGTATAAATATTAGCCTCTTAGGGGGAACTCTAGTCTCTTCACCTTGGTTTTCCCAAAGGCTAAATCAGGAAAAGAGGAGAAAACTCCAGTCCCCTAAGAGGAAATGATCTGGCTAGTCAGATTCCAGGACATTGGCGGGACCATGTTTTGTATGACTGCAGCTTTCAGAGGGTTTCTAAGTCAGCATAAGTGATTACTTCTCTCTTCATGCTCTCTCTTCTTTTTCTATGGCAAGCAGGCTGAATCACTGCCCTGGCAAACTCCACCCCCCACCTCCACCCCACCCCTGTAGGTACCTGTGTATGTACATACACACATATACATACATACACATGCATATTCAGATGTAGCCAGGATTCTTCAATTATTGCCTTTGCTCAGCTATCCATTTCCAATTTCTTGAGGGAAAATATTGTGCAAGGAAATATTCAGCACTCCCGCTGCCCTAGCCATAATATCATAGCACTGTAGATCTTTTACTGATTTCTAATAGTATGCAGGAATAGTATAGGGTATTTACCTTTAAACTGCACAGAATACCATCAACGAGTTTTGTGAATTTGGGCATATCCTCTTGCTCTACGAGTTCCACTTTCCTCACTAAATGGTCTCTAAAGTACCTTCTGACGCCAACGTTCTATGAGTTTTTATCTTTATCAAATTACTTTTGATGCTAAATGAAATTTTGTTCAACAACTTTTGGCCGTTTAAGTCATTTTCCCACTGGGTGATTTCACTGACCTAATATCACTCAAGGTCGTGCAGCAAAACCCAAAACATCCAGCAAACACATTAGAACTCAAGTCAAGTGCATGTGACCGGTCAGCTGCAGAGACCTGGAAAACAACAGCCAAAACCAACCTAAACAGACAAATCTCAACCGCAAAGTCATACTCTGCCTTTGATCCAGCGTATTGGGTAATGTGTGACAGGTCCTCTCAGAGCCTGGGAACATGGGCTCGGCAAACGTGCATGCTGACTCTTACACCTAAAACGCAGTGGAATGCACAGATACTTTGTCCAAACCACCTTCCTGACTGTGCCAGCAGCTTTTCATCTATACACACAGGGCAACTCAGAACAGGTTTGGATGAGCACGGCCCGTCTGTATGTAGGAGATATAAGCTCTTCACAGGAAAAGCAGAGTTGGAGGATTCTTGTTACCCCATACACTTAGAACTCTCACTCATTTACATTTTGTATCTTTTATAAACTATCCTGGACATTCAAGTAATAAACTTGCCAGAACAATTCAGGGAAAGGACAAAGAAGAAACTTATAATCATGAATTTCAATTCTTCCAGAAAATCCTACTATCAAAATGAACTGGCATGATGAAATACAGAGCAAAGAACAAACTTAAAGGCATTAAATCCAATGCCCTCACAATACTAATTAGGGAACTGGAACTCAGAGAGGTCCGATCCTTCATTACAAAGATCTTTATTTTGGGTTTACCTTATATGCTATTAGGTGAATGGGAAATTCTGTTTGGGCACACTCCAGAGTTTTGTTTTGTTCTGTTTTTTAACGTTTTTATTTTATTTTTGAGAGACATAGAGACAGAGCATGAGCAAGGGAAGAGCAGAGAGGGAGGGAGACACAGACTCTGAAGCAGGCTCCAGGCCCTGAGCCATTAGCACAGAGCCTGACATGGGGCTCGAACTCACAAACTGTGAGATCATGACCTGAGCTGAAGTCGGCCACTCAACCGACTGAGCCACCCAGGCGCCCTCACACTCCAGAGTTTAAAGCATCAAGCTAGGGGCGCTTGGGTGGCTCAGCTGAATAAGCGTCCAACTTCAGGTCAGGTCATGATCTCGTGGTCCATGGGTTTAAGACCCGTATCGGGCTCTGTGCTAACAAAGCCTGCTTCAGATTCTGTGTCTCCCTCTCTCTCTGTCCCTCTCCTGCTCATGTTCTCTCTCTCTCTCAAAAATAAATAAACACAAAAAAATAAAGCATCAAGCTAATAGATTCAACTACATTAAGGCTGGTATATTAGTTACCTATTTCTTCATAGAAACATCTTTATATTTAGTTCCTTATAACTTTAATGATATATTATTTCTCATGATTCTGTGAGTGAACCATATAGTTTTGTTCATCTCATCTGGGCTCACTCATGAAGCCCAGTCAGCTGGTCGCTTGGCAGGGGCTAGATGCTCTAAAATGCTCTTACTCATGTGCCTGGGGCCACAGCTAGCATGGCTGTAACAGTTGTAACATCTAGGACTCTCTCTCCACATGATATTTCATCTGGGCTTTTTACATGATGCTGGAAGCATTCCAAGAGGGCAAAAGTAGAAGTTGTAAGTCCTCTAGAAATAGAGGTTCAGAAAGCCCATAAGTCACTCTTGCTGGATTCTGCTGGACAAAGTAAGGACAGGCAGATTCCAAGGGTGGGAAAATAGATTCCACCTCTTTATGTGTGGAGCGGCAAAGATTCTTTGTCCTATATAATCTACCAACTCAGACAGAAGAGATTAAATTAGATGCAAATTTGATTTCCTCTGTTTTCAATAGAATATATCCTCAGGGACAGAGGTCATTGATTCATGCTTTCAGATCATTCATTAGTTTGAATCCTAACAAACAGAAACCATGTCAATATTATCCTTCTGTCCAATGTCTACATCATAACTGGCACTCAATAAACACATAATCATAACAATGGGGACGGAAGTGTACACAGGCATGTTTCACCAAAAATAAACTAGATTTGGTAAGTTTATTTATTAAATGCATATTCATATCTATTGTGAAAAGTTACGACTTTCTCAGCTGAGGAAAGCAATCACAGTTTTGCACATAGAATCTTTATATTACAACACAGAAGAGAATCTAAAGTTTCTGGCAAGACTAAGACATCTAAGGCAGGCAGTGTCTAATTGTGCAAATTTTATGACACCATTCAGCTTATCAGAATGGGGCTAAGGAAATCAAATGTTTGATCCTCGGGCCAAATAATTTCATTGACAGAACCCCTTTTTATATAAAGACAGCCTTGATTAGTCTTACTACTACTGATTCTTTCTTAACCTCAAGAGAAATGGACAGTATGATCCAATAAGATGTATACTCTTTTATTTTTTCTTTTATGAATATAATTTATTGACGAATTGGATTACAGACAACACCCAGTGCTCATCCCAACAAGTGCTCTCCTCAATGCCTGTCATCCGTTTTCTCCTCTCCTTTCCTCCCCTCACCCACCCTCAGTTTGTTGTCTGTATGTAAGAGTCTCTTGTGGTTTGCCTCCCTCCCTCTCTGTTTGTAACTATTTTCTCCCATTCCCTTCTCCCATGGTCTTATGTTAAGTTTCTCAGTATCCACATATGAGTGAAAACATATGATATCTGTCCTTCTCTGACTGACTTATTTCACTTAGCATAATACCCTCCAGTTCCATCCACATTGCTGCAAATCACATAATTTCTCATTCTTTCTCATTAGATGCATATTATTTTAACTATCACAGGTGCTATAGGACTATAAACATGAGAACTATGCAGTTTAATTTTCCAGAATGTTTAAGATTGTATGGGCAACAACAACAAAAAATAGGACTATTCAACTAGTTTAACATGAATGAAATGATAGAGTGCTGGAGAAAAGGGACAAATTACAACCCAAGTTCAAGGGAAGAATATATTACATTAAGGGTTCTAAAAAATGTACAAAGGTGGTGATGTTTGCACTACATCTTTACATATAGGGCAAGATTTTTGCCAGGACAGATGGGGAGGAAGACAGTCTAGACAGAAAGGAGAGGGGAGAGCAGTGAGTTAATTAAACAAAACAAACACAAATGAGTAATCAGTTTCATGAAGATAGAAGGTCTAAAAAAAAAATTCATGAGAAACAAGAGCATAAATGTAGCTTGGAGCCAAATTATAAAAGAATTTACCTTGCTTTAGAAAGTAAAGGGGAGCTGGAAATAAAATAACAAGAGTGGTATTTTTAGAAAAATCATTCTGATAGCAATGAATATGGTTGATTACAGAGGAAATGAATGGCTAGGAAGAGAGGTTAGGCATCTACTAAAATAAACTATACGAGGATTTTAAAGGCGACAACCATGAGGAAAAAAGATCAAGAGCACCAATGGACAATTTACATGTGTACATGACATACGATCTCCAAGGCAGGGACCAAGCAAGGAAAGAATATAAATCTTGCACTAATGTTTGAAATGAGGAGGAGACAATGAGAGGAAGACATAGGCACCTTCGCTATTTTCGGTTACCTAGACTCTACTTCCTAGATAATGATGTTATGCTTTGATGGGTCACCTGATGAGTCTGGGGACTTCACTGTGATCAGTACATAAGAGCAGTGACAAGGCATGGGAAGGAAAGCAAACAGCAGTGTTGGAGCAGCCGAGATGAGACGTACAACTTCATGGGAGAATCTAGTCAGCATGATTTCGCAAATTTCTCCAGCCATATTCAGTACTCTAGGAAGATGAAAGTACCTAAACAATGGAAATTATCCCGGCTGGAAACTAGAATGAATCAAGTAGAGGAGGCGAGAGAATCCAGGGTTTTGCTGAGTATATGATTGAAAACTCTCATTCTACAGTGGTAGCTGAGAAAGGAGACACAGGAAGCCAGACTGAGAGGGCAGACTGAGCAGGCAAGTGGGAGTGGGTAGGAGTGCTATGGATCCTGGTCAATGGGAAAACAAAGACCAGGCTCTGTAGCCCTGATGAGGAGCTAGAGAAGAAGAGGTGGAGGCAATCATCACTTCTCTCAAGGGCAATGCACAAGTGGGGTCAGGCCGTGCCCATGGCTCCTCTTTCTACTCAGGCAAATGTCATCTATGGGCAACGGGAAAAATACCTCACCTTTCTGTAGGAAAGCCCTCATATTCATAAGCATAATATGGGTATTTTGCTGTCCTTTCTGGCATTAGCATCTTATGATCTTATGATTTTGTGCTTTAGTCTATAGTAATTTTTATTTCCTGACCTAATTTGTAATTAATTTCAAACACACTGACAACTATAGAGGATAAAAAAACCATAATATAACAAATATCCATACAAAAACCACCATTAACCCAATAACATTTCGCCATATTTAATTTAGTCCTACTTTTAAGGAAAGATAAAGAAACACATTACGTTTTCTGTGTCTCCTGTCTTGATCCCATTTCTCTTCCTCCAATTCCAAAAATAGTAACTATCCTCAAATTAGTTTTTATTGTTCCCATGCTTGTTTTACATCTTTAGTAAATATGTGTGCATCTGTAAGTTTTTATTTTAGATGTCTTGCTTTTTACAGTGTATGTAGAGTTCATTCGTTTTTAACTGCCCTAATACTATGGATATATTATCTATCTATCTATCTATCTATCTATCTATCTATCTATCTATCTATTTATTTAATGTTTATGGGCATTTAGATCTCTTGTAATTTTATACTAATATAAACAAAAATGCTGCAAAGAAATTTTAGGAGACTGTGTGGCAACCCTGCTTGAACATTATAATTACCTGGAGAATTCAAAATCCAAACCTAGGGCTATGCGAGCCATTCTGTTTTAGATCATGACAAACCTAGAAAATGATCATATTTATAGGGTGCAACAGAGTAAAGAGAAAAGGTTACTCATAATAGTCAGAGTGTACCAGCTACTTCTGCCTCACCAAACACACCTGGCCACTCCAAGGACTGAGAAGAGTCAAATCTCAATGGATTGAAAACCTTTCCCATTTCTAGCACAAGACTGTGTAGGTAATACAGGCTGAGCAGCTTTGCTCTACAGCAAAGATTTTCAAATTTGGCTGCCCATTAGAATCTGCTGGGGAGCTTTAAAAAATCCACTTATCTCCAAGCTATACCATAGGCCAAATAAGTTAGAACACTGAGCGGTCAGATCAAGACATGAGCACTTTTAAATCTCCCAGCTGACTCCAACATGCAGCCAAGGTTGAGAATCATATTGAGCAGTATCTCCCAAACTCTCCTGATTACGACCTGGAACACCTGTTACCAATGCATTTCTCAAGGCCCCAAACTCTTCGGTGGCGAGTCTCGGAAGTTGTATGCTTAAAAATGCCTCAGCTATATATCTAGAAACAGAATTGCTGTGTCTCAACTGAACAGTGGCAAGAAGGCCACGTTAGAGCCACTTAAAAGCCCATATTTTCTGGAACAATCAATCCAAGCAAGTAATCTTGCCTTTCCAAATAACATCCTTGTCTAAGTGGCTGTTCCGACCTATTGACTTCAGTG
>PITB01028895.1:0-18568 GCA_004024585.1 Paradoxurus hermaphroditus
TGGTGATTCCCAAGAAGGAGCCGCACCACGGCAAGGGCGTTCAGATGTCTGGCTGGCTGTCCTATAGCCTACGTTTTGGGGGCAAGAGACACGTTATCCACATGCGACGCAAGAAACTGTTTTGGTCCAGACATATGCTGGTGATGACTCAGGATGATCAGGGAACCTTGCAGATGGAGTACCCCTTTATCCCTGCAGATTGTTACTACCTTGGCTACCTGGAGGAGATTCCTCTTTCCATGGTCACTATGGACACATGCTACGGGGGCCTTGAAGGTATCATGAAGTTGGATGACCTTGCCTATGAAATCAGACCCCTCAGCGATTCCCAACGGTTTGAACACGTTGTTTCTCAGATAATGGCAGACACCAACGCAACGGGACCTACTTATAAACTGGAATATAAGGAGGATAGGGACTCCCTGTTCTCTCAAGAAAATGCCAGTGCAACCCCCAGGATCTCTAGTAAGTTGTATTCATCCCATCAAGGAAATTTGAAAGGACTTACTCTCAGTTCCAAAACAATGTATAGTGTGTTCAACAACGTGTCAAAATGTGCCCAATTCCTAATAAGGCTTCTTAGTTTGACCGACTCAATGCTTCGAGGTATTGATGTAAGACATTATATTTCCTCCATGGTCATTTATAATCAGGCAGATCCAGTTGTCTTGTACAGTTTTCAGGTGCCAGAGAGTCCTATTTATAACTATTATGTAAGACATTTGTTTCATGCTTTTAACCCACATATAACTTTACTTATGAACAAAGATGCTCCACATGAACTTCAGTTTCAGCCAGTCATGTATGGATTATGCAGAGACAAAGGCTTCATCTCGCTTGGTTCTCTAGGCAGACATTTTTTATTGTTGTCTGTTTTAGTAGCACAAAAAATTGCATATTGTATTGGTATTTATTATGACCATTTGGGTTGTGTGTGCCAGAGGAGGTCCACCTGCATTATGAGTATCTACCCTGTTATGACAGATTCTTTCAGTAACTGTTCCTTCATTCATATCCAGCATGTAGTGGTTAATAAAGCTCAGTGCATGTTCACCCAAGAAATGTTCTATTTTAATAAAAGCCTGACTCACGATCGTTGTGGAAACTATATAGTGGATCCAGGTGAGCAGTGTGACTGTGGCTCCTTCAAGCAGTGCTACAACAATCGTTGCTGTGCAAGTGATTGTATCTTAACTCCTGGCAGCAAATGTAATACAGGCAGATGCTGTACAAACTGTACCTATTCCGCTGCTGGGACACTCTGCAGGCCAATCCAAAATATATGTGATCTTCCAGAGTACTGCCGTGGGGTGTCCTTGGCGTGCCCTGATGACTTCTATATGCAAGATGGAACCCCATGCACTGAAGAAGGCTACTGCTATCATGGAAACTGCACTGACCGCAACATGCACTGCCAAGAAATCTTTGGCAAAAATGCTGTGAAAGGTGCAGATGTCTGCTATACAATAAATTCAAAAGGCAGTCGATATGGACACTGCAGAAGATACCCAGAGAACATAGTAGGTGAGCGCTGTTCCAACAGAGACATGCAGTGTGGAAGGCTGCAGTGTAGTAATGTCACTCATCTCCCTCAGTTGCAAGAGCATGTTGGATTCCATCAGTCTGAGATCTCAGGGTTCTGGTGTTTTGGGCTGGATTCACATCGTAGCACAGGAACAACAGATATTGGTCATGTGAGAACTGGTACCCCCTGCGCTCCTGGAAAGTTCTGTCAAGATACCTATTGCAATGGCAGTGTGGCTCACCTGAATTATGACTGTATCCCTGAAAAATGCAGTCACAGAGGAACGTGCAACAATAACAGGAACTGCCACTGCCACATAGGCTGGGATCCTCCACGGTGCACTGAACGAGGCGCTGGTGGGAGCACAGACAGTGGACCCCCTCCAAGAAGAATGCGATCGGTCAGGCAAAATCATGAATCCATGATTTATCTCAGAGTGGTCTTTGCTCGAATTTATGCCTTAATCGCTTCATTCCTCTTTGGCATTGCCACAAATGTCAGAACTGTCAAGACAGTGAAAGTCAATGAAGAGATTGTCGGTGAAGGCAATCCATAATTCAGCCTCCAGAACCCTGAACAACTATAGGCAATACACTTAAATCATCCATAAAAATATAGTAATGAGGTAGCATAGCTGATATCCATGTTTCCAGGGGTCTGTGGGAGACACAAGTGTCCCCAGGCACATCATGGCTCTGACAATAGGTCTCTGATGGGTCACTGACCAGCACTCTGAAATAAAAGTTGAAAACTGCATGGTTGTGGCCTCTATGCATTTTGTTCGATGCTCTGTGAGGGCTTCTTGAACAGGGATGGTGGGAACTCTCACTCCAGGGATGAGACAGTGGGCTAATGCCATTATTTTCCCCAACCCATCAATATGGACAGACTTCAGTGAGAAGGACAGAGCCCCCCAGGGGAGATTTAAGCCGCTAACACCAATCCCTACCCCATTTCCCTCTCCAGGTGTTCCTTGCTAGGTGGAGAGTGTCTGAGAACCATAGCAGGAGTAGGCCCCTCTCCCAGAAGACCAGCATAAGCCCCCAGGCACCAGGTTCACTAACCATAGAGTACTGCAAAGCCTCACCTCTAGGGGGAGTAGTGTCTAGTCTCTTTTAACAAAAGAGTTAAAACTCCCAACACAGTGGACAAAGTCCAAATGCACCCCTCTGCAGGCAAGGAGAAACTCTGCAGAGGGATGACATGAGAGACGGAGCAACCAAAAGACAACGGAAGTGTGCACAGAGCCCACACCAGAAATCCTTCCTAAACTGCCAGACTCTGGAAAGTATAAAACCTCTTCTTAATAGAGCCATTATTCTTAGAACCAGGAAACATAACAGGTTTTCTAAAACACAAAAGAAGACAGAGACCTAGACAATATGACAATATGGAGGAATTCATCCCCAAAGAGCACAAGAATAGATCATATCCAGAGATCTAATCAAAACAGCTGTAAGGAATATGCCTGAAATAGAACAATAAAACAGCAATAATAAGGATACTGACTGGGCTTGAGAAAAGCATAGAAGACATCAAGGGTACTCTTACCACAGAAATAAAAAACCGTAAAACTCATCAGAGTGAAGTTAAAAAACACTGTCAATGATATGTGTTACTGACTACATGTAATAGCCACATGCATGGATGGAAGCAGTAGAGGAACTTGCTGATATAAAAGATAAAATCATGGAAAACAATGAAGCAGAAAATAGAGGGGAAATTAACTTATTGGATTATAAAAGTAGATTTAGGGGACTCAGTGACTCCATAAAATATAATAACATACCTGTCATTGGAGTCTCAAAAAAAAGAAGAGAGGGGAGAAGGGATATAAAGTTTATTTGTGCAAGTTATAGATGAAAATTTTTCTAATTTAGGGAAGGAAATGAACATCCAAATCCCAGAGGCACAGAGAACTCCTACCAAAATCAACAAAAGCAGGCCATTACCAAAACATATCATAGTGAAGTTGGCATAATATAAAGGAAAAATCTTAAAATCAGCAAGACAAAAGAAGTCCTTAACTAGGAATGGAAGACAAATAAAATTAGTAGGAGATATTACCCCAGAAACTTGGCAGGCCAGAAGGTAGTGTCATGATATATTCAATGTGCTGAATGGGAAAAATTGGGAACCAAGAATATTTTATCCAGAAGTTTGTCATACAGGAGAGTTTTGTAGACAAACAAAATATAAAGGAGTTTTTGACCTCTAAACCAGCCTTTCAAGGAATATTAAAGGCAACTCCTTGAGTGGGAAACAAAGTACAAAAGCAATAAAGACAAAAAAAGGAAACAAGAAAATCTCCAGAAACCACCTTACAGGTAACACAATGGAACTAAAATCATATGTATCATAATCATTCTAAGTGTATAGGACTAAATTCTTCAATCAAAAGACATTGGTTAACAGAATGAATAAAAAAAATAAAACCCATGTATATGCTGCCTATAAAAGACTCATTTGAGACTTAAGTACACTTGTGTATTGAAAGTGAAGGGATGGAAAACAATTTATCATGCGAAAGGACATCAAAAGAAAGCTGTAGTACCATACTCATATCAGTCAACATAGATTTGTTTTTCATGATTTTAATTTTTTTTTTTACCAAATGGAACCATTGCACATTGTACTAACTGTATCTACTGATGGAATCAATAAGTGAAAAGTTACACGGCTGTACAACACACCAAAAATTAAAAAAAAAAGTTAAGAGGAAAAAAAACAAACTAAGTAACAGTGAAAAAAGGTCATTATACCTCTAACCAGGTCCTTGGCGATGATGAACATTCCAAACCATTACATCGTTTGTAATGACAGGTCACCACCCTATAGATCGGTCAACTGTCCTCCGGGTTCTGGGTGTAAGTGCCAGCACTTTGTGGAATGTGTAGGATAAGCTTCCCTGACTTTCATGTGTGGTAGGGAGTAAGGTTGCCCTGGGAGCCCTTTAGGCCACAGGGCCTAGTGTCCGCAGAAGGCATCTGATGAGGACCCCCGCCCCTGGCTCGGTCGGCTGAAAGTTCTGAGATTCTGTGGTGGGAGGAGGGCAAGGGGTGCAGGGTGGGTGGGGAACAATGGCTCTGAGGAGCAGACTGCATTGGGGAAGGTGCGTTGAGGAAGGAATCACGTGTGGATTTTTGTTGTCTAACATTGCTGCATGGAAGGCCTTCCTGGCCAACGATGTGTGCAGGGCCTATGATGCTTTGCCTGGCATGGGCACAGAGGGGCCCAGTGGATTCCCGGCCATGGGCCTCCCCCTACCTTCATTAGGCACTTCAGAGAAAAACTAATGACAACAGCCTCAGTACCGTGGATATTGTCTTCATCCTCAACCGCATTGACTCTCCTTGCCTGTCCAGAGAGGCCACCGCAACTAGAAGGGTCCCAGGGGACCCGGGCCGACTTGCTGTTCCTGTTGGTGTGTGTGTGATTCTCCTTCAGCTGTCTTGGTTCTCACCTCTCATTTACCAAAAAATAAAGAAAATAAGTATCCAAATTAATCTTTCATCAAAATGGAGTTTTGCTACAAAGAAAACAAGTTACTCTTGCTCTAGAGGGTCTAGAGGTAAAGCTGCCTTGAGAGATGCTGAGAGGTAATGCAGCACACAGTTCTCCACAGAACTGACTGCCTGAGGGGCAAAATTGTTAAGGATTTTTGTTTTTGTTTTTATTTTTTAAGACATAAACCTTTTGGCATTGTGAATGTCAACATTAAGATTTTCAAAATTTCTTGTTTTTTGCTTGTTTGTTTGTTTATTTGTTTCCCCTTATTTCAGGAGACATTTTTGCATGGGGTATTTGAAATTCAGGAACATTTTGATTCTTCTGGAAGTGTAGGAAATAGATTGGCTCCCTTAAAAAAAAAAGTAAGAGCCTCACCCTCAGGAACTTAGAAACTGGAATCTGGCAGACACTTCCCATGGTGTGGGCACCAAGCTATTCCTGTAATCTGCTCCCAACATTCTCGGTCAGGACAGAGATCCACATGTCAAAGATGGTACTTGAATATATGCACTAATCAGCAAAACAAAAACGAAAACAAAAACAAAAAACCACAAAACAACAACAAAATAACCCCCCCACCCTCCCACCTTCTCACACAGCTCAAAGGAAGTTGAACTCCAGTGCAGTAAAGAAAGCTCAGGAAAAGGGTTAAGGTCCAAGGAGTCCATCTAGGAATTAAGAGCAAACCAGGCCTCAGAATCAAAAAATCAGGCAGTTTGTCATGGGGTGCATCGTCATCTGAATGAGAGGAAGCTGTCCTGGCAGAGGCACAGGACAGAGGCCAGGGGAGGGGGACTCAGTCACTCCTTTCTGGAGAAATGTAGAGCTCTCTGCTCCCCAATGCCTTGTTTCTGGCCTTTGAGGCCAAATCATCAGGGTCTGCTCCCCAGTGGGGGCCATCAGGGCATCCTGGGAGCAAGAAGCCATTGACTATTGTTGGCTCTGAAGAGTCAGGAACACTTTGCAATCTCGCCTCCCCCAGGGTGGCGGGGTGGGTGTATCCCAGTGGAGCCAGGGAGGCTGAGGGCAGCAGGTTATTGTGGATTTAAATTCAGGCAACACGCTAGAAGAGAAAGTTCAGCACCAGCTATTCCTGTAATCTGCTCCCACCATCCTCGGTCCTTTTATTGTCCTAAGGAGACAATCCTGCAGTTAGCCACAGAAGCCATTTCATCTTCAGAGGTGTGGGAGAAAGCTGTATGGTGGGGGTAGAGGGTGGAAGTGCCAGAACAATCTAAGGGTTCTGTGTATCCATCTGGGTCATGGCGGGCTTGGAAACAGTGGCCTCAGATGCCCAGAGGAAGTGAGAGCACATCCAATGGCCCACCCTCAGGAACAGTGCACTGACTCCTTGGACATTGCACCCAGGACCCACGGCCCAGGGTGTGCTCAACCCCTTCCCCATACCCCGGCAAATAAGGTGGCCAAGGAGGTCCTGCTCTTCCAAGGCCTCAGTTTCCCCTCCTCCCTGCCTTCTCTGCTCTCAGTTGAAGTCCCAGGTCAGGGCAGAGAGAAATGTTGAGGACAGTGACACCAGCTACCTGCGTAAAACTGAGGGCACTTTGCAAAGAGAGATGCAAAACAACTGGTAAAACCTGCCAGAGATCACCTTAAGGGCACAAGGAACAGAAAAAGAAAGTGGAAGGAATCCGCTGAACCGTGAAAAGCCCCGAGGAAAACCGATTTCCTGACCGGCACCACACTCAAATATAGCTGATATCTTTAAATAGAGAAGTGGGAGGTGGCGGAGGGGAGGATGAAACAATACAGCAGCAACACAAATGTAATCTTGGCTTCAGAAACAGCATGCAGACACTCCTGAGCACTGTCAACTCTGCCTTCCCAAGGACAGTCCCTTCGAAATTCAAGTGTTTTGCTTCACAGCTGAAAGTTCTTCAGTGTCTGAAATGTTACGCTGTTCTGGGTTTTCTTGAATTTGTACTTGGTAAACTTGGAAAGCTAGTAGTTCTGTCTGCACCCGAGAGGAATTGCTCCAGGAAGTTGTTCTAAAATTCAGCCTGCAGATGATCTCCCATGAAACAGCAGGACTAAATGTAGTGTCTACATCTCTTCAGAGTTCTGTTGAGAGGCCTCTAGCTTCATCTGCATAGAGGGTGGGGCTCCTTCCAAATCCTGAGAGATTGCTAATGTCTTTGCAGCTAGACCCGCATTTCCAGATGGCTGCCATTCTACTTTCTCTGAACTGTTCATTGAGTTCTCCGTTGAGGACTGTGAATTCTGCTCGTCAGAAGCATCTTTGGCCCCAGGGAGCCCCACATCTGCCTGGGTCTCATCTGCCTTGGCGTCAGTGCCTTCACCGGGCTCTGGAGCAGGGCTTGAGTTACTGCTGTCCTCCTGTTTGATGGGAGAGGCATCTTATATGGAGCTTTAGTTGCTGTTATTATTGTGCATGTTCATCATCAGAAAGGGAGGATCTGTTCTCTGGAGTGGTCACCTCTGAGCCACACTTCTCATCGTTGCCCTTTTTCTTATTCTTGTACTTACCATGCACCTTTGGCTCTGTCATAGGGACAGAATCCCTGTAGATTCACAGGGATGTGTCAACCACAGTCACCCACTTCTCTCATTTGTGCACTTTCTTGATAGCCGTCATGACCCTTTTGATATCATCTTTGGCGTGGTTCCTGGTCTCTGCTCAAACTGACATGCTCAACATGGTTCTGGCGGGGAGGGAGAGACTGGGAGAGCGCGCCCAACAGGTCTTGCTTACGCTCCACGGCAGCCACACTCACATCTGCCCACCTGCTCACTCACTCACACACATACACACAAAGCTGGAGCCGACATGCGCCCAGTGCCCAGTGCATAAGCACCAGGTGCCAGCTGCACCGAGCAAGGGGATAGTTTTTAAAACAAAGACTGTAACAAGACATGATAATAAAGAATTCTATCCAACAAGAGGATGTAGCAACTGTAAATATTTATGATGCCAAATTTGGAGCATTGAAATATTTAAGTCAATTAATAACAACATAAAGAAACTCATTAATAATAATACGATTATAGTAGGGGACTTCAACACCCCACTTACAGCAATGGAAAGATCATGGAAGCAAAAAATCAATAAGGACTCAATGGCTTTGAATGATACACTGGACCAGATGGACTTAACTGATATATCCAGAACATTCCATCCTAAATCGGCAGAATATACATTCTTTTCAAGTGCACAGGAAACAGTCTCCAGAATAGATCACATACTGGGTCACAAATAAGCCATCTACAAGCACAAAAAGATTGAGATATGATGCATGTTATTAGATCATAATGTTATGACACTTGGAATAAACCACAGTATAAAATTTTGGAAACATCACTAATATGTGTAGGTAAAGAATATAATACTAAAGAATTAATGGATTAACCAGGAAATTAAAGAAGAAATAAAAAATACATATAAGCAAATGAAAATGTGGCATGAGAGTCCAAATCCTTTGGGATGCACCAAAAGGGGATCTAAGGGGGAAGAATATAACAATAAAGGTCATACACACACACATGAACACGTACACACACACACACACACGAAGAAGAAAAATCTCAAATACACAACCACATTGCATGTAAAGAAGATAGAAAAGATCAACAATTGAAGCCTACAGCCAGCAGAAGAAAGGAAATGAAAAAGATTATAGGATAAATAAATTATATAGAAACAAACTAACAAAAAATGGTAAAACAGATCAATGAAATTATAAGCTTCTTCTGTGAAAGAAATAATAAAATTGATAAACCCTAGCCAAACTATTCAAAAGGAAAAGAGAAAGCACCCAAATAAATAAAAACATGAATTTGAGAGCAGAGATCACAAACACCACAGAAATAAAGACAATTATAAAAGAATATTATGAAAAATCATATTCCAACAAGTTAGGTAATCTGGAAGAAATGGATAAATTCCTAGTTACCAAAATTAAAACAGGAAGAATTAGAAAAGGAGAACTACTGATCAATTTCCCTACTGAACATGGATGCAAAAATTCGCAACAAAATACTAACAAATTGAATACAACAATACATTAAAGGAATCATTTACCACAACCAAGTGGGATTTAGTCTCAGGCTACAAGGGAGGTTCAATATTTACAAATCAAACAATGTGATACATCACATCAATATAAGAAAGGGTAAGAACCATATGATCCTCTCAGTAGATGCAGATGCAGAAAAAGTATTTGACAAAATGCAGCATCTTTTCTTGATAAAAACCACCAATAAAGTAAGGATAGATGGAATACACTTCAACATTAAGACTATATATTAAGTACCCACTGTGAATATCATCCTCTATGGTAAAAATACTGAGAGCTTTCCACATAAGGTCAGTAACATGACAGGGATGTCCACTGTCACCATGGTTATTCAAAATAATACTGGAAGTCCTAGCCTCAGAAATCAGACAACAAAAAGAAAGAAAAGGCATACAAATTGGAAAGGAACAAGTCAAACTTTCACTCTTCCAGACAACATGTTAATCTATGTGGAAAACCTGAAAGATTCAGCCAGAAACTTGCTAGAATTGATACAGGAATTCATCAAATTTGCAGTATATGTAAAGAAACTGTAAAGAAATGTAAATGTAAGGAAACTGATTCTAATTCCATACAGCACAAATTAAAAAGCAGAAAGAGACATCAACGAATTGATCCAATTTATAATTGCACCAAAACTCATAAGATACCTAACCCTAACCCTGACCAAAGACTTAAAAGATCTGTACACTAAAAACTATAGAAAGCTAATGAAGGAAATTAAACAAAGCACAACGAAATGGAAAAATGGAAAAATATTCCATGCTTATGGATTGGAAGAACAAATATTGTTAAAATGTCTATATTACCCAAAACAATCTACACATTCAATGCAATCCTTATAAAAACAACACAAGCATTCTTCACAGATCTAAAATAAACAATTCTAAAAATTTGTATGGAGCCAGAAAGACTGAATAGCCAAAGCAATGTTGAAAAAGAAAAAAACAAGGCTGGAGGCATCACTATTCCAGATTTCAAGGTGTATTGCAAAGTTGTAATCATCAAGACAGTATGGCACTGGTACAAAAATACACAGATACATAGATCAATCGAACAGAATAGAGAACCCAAAATGGATTCTCAAATCTATGTTCAACTAATCCTCAACAAAGCAGGAAAGAGTATCTAACGGAAAAAATACAGTCTCTTCAGCAAATGCTGCTGGGAAATAGGACAGTGATATGCAGAAGATTGAAACTAGACACTTTTTTATACCATACACAAAAATATATTCAAAATGGATGAAAGGCCTAAATGTAAGACAGGAAACCATCAAAATCCTACAAGAGAAAACAGGCAGTCACCTCTTTGACCCCAGCTGGAGCAACTTCTTACTAGACAAGTCTCCTGAGGCAAGGAAATCAAAAGCAAACATGAACTATGAGAACCTCATCAAGACAAGAAGCTTCTGCACAGCAAAGGAAACAATTAACTAAACTAAATGGTAACTGACAGACCGAGAGAAGATATTTTCAAATGACATATGTGATAAATGGTTAGTATGCAAAATCTTTAAGACTCTAACAAACTCAACACCCAAAAACAAATAATCCAGTAAAGAAATTGGCAGAAGACATGAATAGACATTTTTCCAAAAAAGACATCCAGATGGTGAACAGACATATAAAAAGATGGTCAACATCACTGATCATCACTTAAATACAAATTATCAAAACTAAAACGAGATACCACCAAACAGCTGTCAGAATGCCAAAAATTGACAACTCAGCAAACAATAGATGTTGGCAGGGATGCCAAGAAAAAAGACCCTCTTAAACTCTTGGTTGGAATGCAAAGTGGTGTAGCCACACTGGAGAACAGTTTAAAAAGTTAAAATAGAACTACCTTATGCCCCAGCAGTTGCTCTACTATGTATTTACACAAAGGATGAAAAAATTCTGATTCGAATGGCTAAACAGGTGATGGGAATTATGTAGGTCATTTGTTGTGATGACCACTGGGTGTTAATGTATATGATGAATCACTAAATTATATTCCCGAAATTAAAACTATACTATATGTTAACTAACAAAGATATAAATAAAAAAAATCTTTAGACTTTAAAAAAATGCAAAAAATGAAAGGGATAAATTTTGACACAAAAGTTCAAAATGATTGGAATCTAGGGTAAAGTCTAACTTCTTGCATTTACCAATTTTATCCCTATGTGGGAGTGGACACTAATTAACTAACATATTCCCCACGGTAGTGTCATGTGGGTTGGAATTTAAACCCCAGATGCCCTTCCCAGCTCCTCTGTGCCCACATCTCATGTGCAGTCTGTCCAGACACCTGACATCCACGTCCAGCATGTATGGAGTCATCATATGCTCCTTTACCAGGTTCATTCACACGTTGTGCTGCTGGGTACTCAGGAAGCATGGACAAGTGTCAGCTGGCTTTTCCTTGTACTTCCCACTCCTCACTAGGGAACAAGCCCAGGCTTGAGGATGCATGTTTACCATGTGCCGTTCCACTGGTCTACACCACCTAACACCACCCATGTAATCCAGTACCTACTTTTGAAGGGAATTCTCAGACCAATAGAAATTTCATCTAAAATAATTGGGAACATGTGGGCACAATATCATGTTTTACTTTCATGGAAAGGGTACTTTTGCTTTCATTCTCAGAAGAAAGAGCAGAGGTTTATAACAGACACAAGGTCACAAGGATGACTCCCAGCACAAGCAGTTGACCCTCACCTTACTGAGAGGGGCTGGATTTCCAATAAAATAGAAGCTATTACTGTATAATACCTAGAGGGAGATACCTAAGAGGATTGAGGCACCCTTGAGAAGGCAGGGACTTCTCATTACCCCTCAGGTGAGGGACCTCCTATGACTTACCCCTTGGGCCTCAATACGGTCAGCTTTGAAGGCAGCCATAGGATCTGGGTCTTAATCCCAGATCCCAGTTTGTAGGGCTGCCTTCAACCTCCACTGGCTGGTGTCCCACATCATCCAATCAAGGATGCGGATAACCAGGGGCATGCCAGCTCCAGAAGTCCTCTCTGAATGACAAATACTCCATTATGTGTCCTGATTAATGTTACCTACAAAGTCTTTCTCCACCTCATGGAGCTTGGAGGCATCTACATGTGTCCATCTGGGTTAAGTTAGACACTCAAAACCAGAAGGAGACATGGTTTTCATGCAGGAAAGTGGCTGTGCCTGGTGATGAGGGGTTTCATCCCTTGATTCTCAATTCGTCTTCTCCTACACATGTAGTGTCTTCAGGGCCCCCCATCATCAGGTCCAAAGTGGATGGGTGGTGACTGCCCCTGTCTTTCCTGAGCTCCAGCCACAGACTCATCCACACGGTGGTAATATAAATGTCTCCAAATTAATCAAATGTGACAAAGTACCTTTGGCCAAGTTAGATATCATGCACAGGTTCAAGAATGACATAGAAGACCACAGTCCATGCTGATCCCTATAAAGTTCACCTCCATCCCAAATGACACTCAAATTTCCAAAGCCCTAAATCCCCTCAAATTTCAATCCCTTAAACATTGACTCCAGTTCAAGTATCACTACTTCTAAAGCCCCAAATATAACTATATGTCAGGTATGATGAGATTGTGTGTACCTTCCACCTGGGGTGAAACCCTTCCCATTTGGTCAACTTGTTTTTCTAGGAAAAAAAAAAACCAACTCATCTCCTTATAAATACACCTGCAGGGGAAGCATAGATAACAGATACTGAGGTTCCTTTTTCAGAAGAGATAAAATGTAGTTTAGAAAGGTATCACCAACACTAAACAATTTTCATATCCATCTGTGCAACCTCCATTAGGTTTAAAGCCTCAGACTGTTCTCTTTCTCAGAGTCCAAATTCTGGGCTTTTGTTCTGTCTGAGATTGACCTTTCCTTTTTCTTAAAATTGATACACGTTTGAAGCTTCGCACTTTTATCACAGTTTCCTGAAAGTACAATTCTGTGAGCCCAAATATCATTTATTTTGTTCTCTCAGCTATTTTTTTAAAGTTTATTTATCTTGATGGAGACAGAGGGAAGAGAGAGAGAGAGAGAGAGAGAGAGAGAGAAAGAGCAGGGAAGGTGCAGACGGAAATAATTCCAGCAGGCCTCACTTTGTCAGGACAGAACCTGACAAAGGGCTTGAATCCACAAACTGTGAGATCATGACCTGAGTAGAAATCAAATTGGACGCTTAACTTAATGAGCCACACAGGCACCCCATCTCCATTCTTAAATAAAAAGTTCTTCTGACTCTTGCAAACTGTTAAAAGACTTTACTCAAGATTCTGACTCACCTATAATTACAGAAAATATAGCTGAAGATTTATAGGCAAGGGTCAGAGTAAGGTGTCAAAGATGGTAAATAAGTAGAAGGAGACGTCTTCTGAACAGGAGGGTCTGCAGTGCTGATGCTGGAAGGGTCTCACCCTTGCATGTTGGATAAACAGGAAGGAAAGAAAAGGAGTCCCTGTATCTCTGCAGGGGTCTATGAAAGAACAGTTGCATAGGGACCACTAGGGCGCGCTCAAAACCACCAGTGACAATTCAGGAACCAGAGAGCTCATGATCCAGGACAAGAGGTTGGTTGAGGGCTGGTGTCCTCTCAAAGGTTTTCAGCTCCATGCTCTGAAAACCTCTTCTACATTAACACAGGAAAGAGTTTTTAAAAACTGTGGAAACACACAAGTGTCTTCCCAATTTGGAATGAGCCATCATAATGGGAATACCTGAACTTGTCAAGTCTCAGACAGTGGGATAAATATATCTTAGATCATTGTCACAATAAATGTAAGTTTAGAAGAACAGTGATCTCCATTTCATAGATGGAGAAATATTTTAAAACAACAGCTTCCTTACTGATCTCAAATGTTCTGATTTTAAAATATTTTACTCAAAGTTCAATGATTTTATTTGTATTGAGGCTTTCCATTGACATCCACAGAGATCATGTGTAAATGAACCCTTGTAGTTTTTGAAAACTCCTAGTGTCTCCATCACCTCTGTGAGTCTCTGTCAAGGCTTCTCCCTATATCCATTTCCCTGTGACAGAAAAGACCCCATCTCCACATTTTAATTTACTGGGATTTCTAGAAGGTCAGAAACCTACAAACCTTACCAGGAATGGTCAACCCTGTCCTGGAGACAGTTCAGGGGAGCAGATGGGTCCTGTGATGGGGAGTACAAGGTGCTGGGCTCACCCTCACCTCATATGTGCTCTTGGACACTCACCCAATCCCTCTATGCTTCAATATGTATCTGTTCACCTGTACAATATGGTAAATTGGTATCTATATCACAAATTGGGGTGCTTATGAGAAAATAAGGAAGGTATTGAGTGTTAAATATTAAAGCAAAATTAAAAAAAATGAAATCACAATTTCCTGAAACATATCAAGGTACCTAACTCTCCTTGGTCCCTCAACCTGCTCTGCTTCACTGTCCTCCTAAGGATTCTATTTCAAATATTAATTATATAGTCAGAGGACATGCAAACAGGACCCTCCCTATGCTGATTAAACCAGCCCAGCCCCTGACCCTGCAGCTGGGAGATAAGCCCCAGCCCATGGATTCCCAGCTGTTCAGGTTTGGTGATCAGGACAGAACACACATCTCACTATGGAGTTTGTGCTTGGCTGGGTTTTCCTTGTTGCTGTTTTAAAAGGTAAGTCTTGGTAAACAAGTGACACTGAGTATGTGAGTGTGTATGAGTGAGAACCAGTGGATGTGTGACAGTTTCCTGACCAGGATCTCTTGTGTCTGCAGGTGTCCAGTGTGAGAGTCAGCTGGTGAAATCTGGAGAAGACATGGTGAAACCTGGGGGTTCCATGAGACTTTCCTGTGCAGCCTCTGGTTTCACCTTCAGTAGCTATGACATGCTCTGGGTCCATCGGGATCCAGGAAAGAGGCTCCAGTGGGTTTCATATATTAATACTGATGGAAGTAGCACATACTATGCAGACTCTGTGAAGGGTCGATTCACCATCTGCAGAGACAACACCAAGCACATGTTGTATCTGCAGATGACCAGCTTGAGAGCCGAGGACATGGTGGTGTATTACTGTGCTGGAGACACAGTGAGGGGTCTTCAGTGTGATCCCAGACCCAAACTTGTGTGCAAGGACACAGGTGGTGCTGAGATGTGGGGATGCTTAGGTCACCATGTTTCTGAGTTCTCCAGGGCACACTCAGTTCACCAGGGAGCGCTCAGGTCAGCAGGGTGCACTCAAGACCCAACAATACTCTTTCCAACCCAGGAGCAGGTGCAGGTGGAGGTTAAATGCATGTTTTCTGTAATAGTTTGGGGCTTCCTCTCTGTAACATGGTTTCTCCAGGGGAGTCTCTCTAGAATCATGGTTTTTTCCTACCTCAAGCCTCCAAATAGTATCATTATTTGTAATAGAAGGAAACTATATTTACATGCACAGAAGGCAGAATGTCACTGGCACTTGCCTATCATTTCTCTAAACAATAATTAACTACAGATATTCTGATATAAATTAACTAAATCTATAAAAAGCTTCAACTGTACTCAACAACCCAGCACCACACAACCCAGTGTATGAACTATAAGTAGCATCATAAGCGGCATACTGGAGATCAGGAAACATGGGAGTTATAAGCCAAAGCAAGAGAAGGATGACCTCAGTGTTGGGGGCCATTGTGTGGACACCATACCGCACCATCTATTTAGTTGACACCACCCAGAGGCAGAGAAACCCTCACTCGACTTGGTATAATTGCTGAATCATATGATAAGGCACACACATAGCAAGAGAATATAACATTTATCACCTCCTTCATTGAGGTGTCTGTTGATGTCAGGAAATGCCACACAACATGTCAGAAATGCTTTAATAAATTCAAGAAAGTACAGTTAATCAGGGATTTTATTGTGGGTCAGTGGTGGAAAAGTGGTACCATCAAAGGCAGAGAACTGATGCTTTCTTAAGACATTTCCTATGAGTTGAGCAGGAGCAGAGGAAGAAATAAGACTTACGGGGTCAGTAAAGAAACATTAGAAGACAGAGTCTGATGACTAATTCATGTAACAACCATAAAATGAGTGAAGAGGACCATTAGTGACCATTATGTGTAGAAGGCTGAGTCCCTAGAAAATAAGAATGTTTATATGTAAGCACACAATAACAAAGCTATTACAAGTGAATAAAGGTGTTACTCAGTGTCTAGGCTGGAAACTGCCCACTCTCCAAGGTCACCAGCATGCTCTGAAGTCCTTGTGTTTGCTGTATGCATGCAAAGACTAGAAGCTTCTGCTGGATCCATGAGAATCCTCAGTTTGAGGTGCTTGATTAAAGCAGCCTTCCAAAACTCTGGAATAACGAATTGATCCTTATAGGCTGATATCAGCTCAATGTGTGTCCCCTAATATCCTCCATGTAGCAACATAACACCAGTGTGATGGGAGGAGGAAGACAGGCCTTTGGGAAATACTTAGGTCAGGAAGTGGCAGCCTCATGCTGGGATTAGGGCACTTATATACCTTTCTAAGAAAGCTCCCTGCCCGTGGCTCCATGTGAGGTGACAGGGGAGGGATGACCTAGGATGTGGGTGCTCTCCAGACACTAAATCTGCCTTCACCTTGACCTTGGACTTCTCAGACTCCAGAACTGTGACAAGTGAGTGTCTGTGGTTTAAAACCACCCAGTCTGTGAACATAGTTACAGCAACCAGAACAGACTAAGTCTTTAGTGACACATGATCCGAAGTATTGACTCTCTGGATTTTCCCTGCTGCATTTGTGGTGACAAGTACCTGATAAGTTACTTCAATGAGGTTCAAGGGATATTTTTTATGACATTTTCTCCAAAATATTGAATTTACTAGTAGAAAATCAAAGGGATCTGTGTTAAAAAAAAAAAAAAAAAGGTGCCCTTAACCAGTAGGTAAGAAGAGTGGATATGATTCATGAATCCTTTTTAAAATGTCCCCACATCTGAATGCAATAGGGAAGATGCTGGTATTGGAGTAAATATTTCTACACACATAGCCCTTCAAGTACCATGTCATAGGAGATAAGTGATGTGCTCTTGAGTCCATGGACCATAAGGCAGTAAGAGCCAGTGGGAATGTCTTTGGACATCAGAGTCCATGTATTTCTGAGACTTTGTGTAACTCTACTTTAAGAGTGCTGTATTTTCCACCTTTCCAGAAGACCATGGATGTGATGACTGTGTGGTGTTTGAGTCTGAGCAACGTCATACAGATTTGTGTTACCATAACCACTGTAAGCTGTGCACCTCAGTCACCGGATAGAAAAGCTGGTACAACTCAGGATGGAAACACAACTCAAGAAGTTTTTCATCAACTGGAAGGGTCAGAGGCTTTGGTGAAGGAATTACTTCACAACATGGAGCAAATACACATACAACAAATAAAGCATATTCACATGCCATGGAGGGTGGATGTTGGATATAATCCAACTAAAAGGGCTCCTGAGGATGAGCTTCTGGACATGTCCCAACTCACAGTTTCCCAGGATTTTGTTGCTGCTGGTTACACATGAGAAGGAAATAATCTCACTCTATTTGTGAGGGGTCCTCACAAGTACTGCTTCAATGTCATACCCAACTCTTCTATACAATGCAGTGTGCACAGATAAAAAATTTAACTAATGTTCTGTGAAGTCACCTGGCACAACCAAGCAGCTGAGAGACTGCAGATTTTCCGAGGGATGTGATAACAAGAGGGCTTCGAGTATCTTGATTTAAAATCAATTCTATGTCATTTCCAAACCCCTGGTGACTCCCATCAATTACAGATCTGGCATCAGCATTCCCAAACCCCACATGCAGACATGAAAAGGGACTGGGAGAAAGAACAGTTTTTTCTGAAAGTGACTTTTGAAGAAGCAGAAAAGTCCCAGCTTACCTTCTCCTGCCTCCTTGACTAGAAATGTCTCAGGTCCACAGATTCAAAGACCCCAGATGGGAAATAGAACTGTAACCACCAGATTGACCTTATTTCTACATAAAATTAGTCATCTGATCTCATCATTGGCAAGGATTAGAGTTATTTGCTGGTTTTGTGAAAGATCACTAAGAATTATACATTCTTGATTCCGACTAAACTGCAATCCATATCACATATCGCCATTGAGCTTTTACAAAACATATCCTTAAGCTCGTTACTCCAAATCCTTATGGGCATCTTCATAGAAAATTTCCTAGACTTACTTGTGTTTTATTTATATTCCCATGTTTCAAATTCAGCTTCCATGAATGTCTAATACTAAAGGCAATTTATCATGGCAGAGAAACTTCTACATTGATGGAAATTTGTTCCCTTGAGTCTTCTTCAAGTTGGTTATTGTGGAAAGCATATAAATAATATATCCTCTGAACTCTACATCTACATTTCCATACTGGAAGCAATTTTATTGTAATAGCCAGAAATTGGAAAGAATCCCAATTTCAATCAACCTCTTAAAAATAAAATTCTGTTACATGCAATCTTTGTAATGTTCCCAATCATCAAAT
>PITB01028896.1:5326-18682 GCA_004024585.1 Paradoxurus hermaphroditus
AGTCAGTCAGAAAAAGACAGATACCATATGTTACCACGAATAGGTGGACTTTGTGAGACTAAGCAAAAACCAGGGGGAGGGAAGAGGGGAAAGGATAAAAAGACACAGAGAGGGAGGGAGACAAAACATAAGAGACTCTCAAAGACTAAGAACAAACTGAGGGTTAGGGGGGTGAGGGAGGGGGGAGAGGGGGTGATGAGCATTAAAGAGGGCACGTGTTGGGATGAACACTGGGTGTTATATATTAACCAATTTGAAAATAAACTATTATAAAAAAATAAAATTAAAATAAAATTAAAAAAATGAAAATAGTACTACCCTATGACCCAGCAATAGCACTCCTAGGAATCTACCCAAGAGACACAGGAGTGCTGATGCATAGAGACACGTGTACCCCAATGTTCATAGCATCAACAATAGCCAAATCATGGAAAGAGACTAAGTGTCCATCAACTGATGAATGGATAAAGAAGTCGTGTATATATATGTACAATGGAATACCATGCAGCAATGAAAAAGAATGAAATCTGGCCATGTGTGGCAACATAGATGGAACTGTCGGGTATTATGCTAAGTGAAATAAGTCAGAGAAAGACAGATACCATATGTTTCTGTGCATAGGTAGGCTTTGCAAGACCAGAGGGGAGGGGAAGAGAGGAAAGGAAAAAAAAAAGACACAGAGAGGGAAAGAGACAAAACATAAGAGACTCTTAAATACTAAGAACAAACCAAGGGTTGAGGGGGGTATGGGAGGGGGGAGAGTGTGTGACGGGCACTGAATAGGGCATGAGTTAGTATGAGCACTGGGTGTTGTATGGAAACCTATTTGACAATTAAAAAAATTAGAAATAAATAAATAAATAAATAAATAAACCTCTTGTGTAAAGTTTAATTCTAAGTATTTAATTCTGTTTAATGCTATTGTGAACAGAATTATATTCTTAGTTCAATTTTCAGATTGTTAATTGCTGGTATATAACAATATTATCAATTTTATATGTTAATATGGTATCATATACATTTATTAAACTTGATTATTAGATTTAGTAATTTTTGTTCCCTGATTGCTTTTTAGAACAATAGTAGTTTTAAATCTTTCTTTCCAATCTAGACATATTTCATGCTTTTATTTTTTCCTTTTTGCACTGGCTAGAATATCCAGTAAAATGTTGAAATAGATGTAGAAAAAGTGAGCATTTGTGCCTTTTTACCAATTTTAGGGGAAAATAATACATTTCTTCAACATTAAGTATGTTACCTCCAGGTTTCACATATATGCCCTTTATCATATGGAGAAAGTTTCCCTCAATTCCCAGTTTCTTAAAACTCTTTATTATAAATGTGTGTTGGATTTTATCAAGTATTTTCTGCATCTACTGAGAAAATCATGTAATTTAATCCTTTATTCTATTAGTATTGTACAGTCCATTAATATTTGATTATTTAATAATCAACCTTACATTCATAGGATAGATTCCACTTGGTTATGGTATTTATCCTATTTAATGTTGATAGACTAAGTTTACTAATATTTGATGTATTATTGTGTCATGTTCGTGAGGGATACATTGTTCTATATTCTTTCTTTCTGATGTCTTTGGCTTTGGTTTTGTACAAATACTGATCTCATAGGAGAAGTTGAGAAATGTTCCCTTACTCTCTATTTTCTGAAACTATTAGTGAAGTATTGGTACTATTTCTTTTAAATATTTAATAAAATTTTGCAGTTAAGCTACCTTAGTATAGACTTTGCTTGCTGGAAATATTTCAGATTACTAATTTAAACAATTTACGTGGGTGTCTATTCATATTTTTTGTTTCTTCTTAAATGTGTTTTGATTTTTTTTCTAGGAGTTGTCCATTTAATGTAAATTGTATAATTTGAAGGCATACTATTATTCATAATATTCCTTTACAATTCTTTATACTTATTCAGTAGCGATGTCCCAATTTCATTGTTAATTTTGATACTTGTGTGCCTGTTCTTTTTTCTTGATATGTCTAAAGGTTTGTCTACTTTGTAGATATTTTTCCTCTTAGAACAAATATTGAGTTTGTTGATTTTCCCTCTTGCTTTACTTTTATATTTGATTTTGACTGTAGTCTTTATTTAAAATTTTTTTTAATCTTTATTCATTTTTGAGGGACAGAGACAGAGCATGAGTGGGGGAGGAGCAGAGAGAGAGAGAGACACAGAATAGGAAGCAGGCTCCAGGTTCTGAGCTGTCAGCACAGAGCCCGACACAGGGCTCGAACCCACGAACCGTGAGATCATGACCTGAGCCGAAGTCAGACACTTAACCAACTGAGCCACCCAGGCGTCACAACTATAGTCTTTATTATTTATTTATTCATTTATTTTGCTTGCTTTGGACTAATGTTGTTTTTCTTTTTCTAGGTTCTTAAAGGGAAAATAAGATTACTAATTCAAAAATTTTATTTTTTTAAATTTAAAGTGTTATTTTTAAATTATATTTTAATTAGTTAATAAAAAGTGCAATATTGGATTCAGAAGGAAAATTCAGTGATTCAACACTTACATACAACACCCAGTGCTCATCACAAGTGCCCTTCTTAATACCCATCACCCATCTAGCCCATCTCCTACCCATCTCCCCTCCATCAACCCTCAGTTTGTTCTCTGTCATTAAGAATCTCTTCCCTTTCTTCTCTTTTCCTCCCCTTCCCATATGTTCATTTGTTTTGTTTCTTAAATTCCACATATGAGTGAAATCATATGATATTTGTCTTTCTCTGACTGACTTATTTTGCTTAGCCATAATACATTCCAGCTCCATAATACATCCACATCGTTGCAAATGACAATATTTCATTTTTTTGCCTGACCGAGTAGTATTGCATTGTGTATCTATATACCACATCTTCTTTATCCATCTTTTCTGATATAGGTCTTTAAAGATAATAAATTTCTTTCTAAACTTTGCCTTAACATCAAAATATTTTCTAATTTCTTTTATGATTTCTTCCTTGACCCACCTTCATTGCCTTCATTTATGTTCACTATTTTTTCACGTACTATTTTACTTTCTCTTTAAGATTTTTTTAAGTGATCTCTAAACCCAGTGTGGGGCTCAAACTCACAACCTCAAGATCTAGTTGCACACTCTACTGAGTCAGCAGGCATCTGTTAATTTCTCTTTTAATTTTTAACTATATTTTTGGTTAGCTTCTTAGTAGTTATTCTAGCGGTTACAGTATGTATTTGAACCTATTAAAATATTGTTCAGATTATTACTATCGTACTTCCAGTAAAATGTAGAAACATTATTTTTTCAGGGTTCAGGGTTATGGAACCCTGAACTCTTGTACTTTTATATATATATTATGTTGATATATGATATATATCCAAAAATACAGTGTAGTAATTATTGCTTTATATAGTCGTGCGTCTCTTAAATAATTGAAGAGAAAAAAATTAAGTCTGTTATATTAACCCAGCTATTTACCATTTCCTGTGTTCTTCATTTCTCCTCCTGGATTCAAGTCACCATCTAGTCATTTCCTTTCAGCCTGAAGGACTTTCTTTCATATTGTTTATAATACAAGTCTGCTAGCATGGAATTGCCTCAGTCATTCTTTAGGAAGGTCTTTATTTCACATCAACCTTATTGATGGAGGTAGGCAGGAGGTGGATGGGAAAGGTCCAGGCCAGAGTAGCACAGATTCCAACATTTCTCATCCAAAGACTAACATTCTTGAATGTTTTTAGTTAATTTCCAGAGCACAGAAATGGTTGTTTTTGTCAATTTTATACAGCTTTGTAGTTGCTCTTCAGAGAGAGAACTTTGTAATATCCTCACTTGGCCAGGGATAGAAGTGCCTTTCTCAAGATTAACATTGCATATTCAAGGAAGCCTAACCTTGAATAATATTTTATGAATATTAATCATTTCATTCTTTAATCAGACTTAAAATAAGTTGTTATATTTTACTGATGTCTTCATAGAATCAGTTTGGAATTCATTTACTATTTTTATTGCACTTTTGGCTTCCTTTTTTTTGAGTTGATTTTTATAGTGATTGACTCAATCCTTCCATTTTGGGGAGGGAGTTCTTTATTAACGTTTAGTAAAATAAGTTCATTATTTTCTGTGTTATTTATTTAATTAACAAATTTATAATGGTGTATAAATGAAAGCTTTCCTTTTAATAAAGCATTTAAATAGTAAAATTTGATTTGATGTCTTTTTTCTTTAATTCCTTCCAGGATGTTATTTACAGTTCCCTTTTTATTTCCTATTTGAGGCAAAGAAAATCTAAAACATGTTCTTTAATTTCATGTTAGGTAAGATTTAGTGACTTTTCATTAATTATTTCTAAAGTTATTGGTCAATAGACAATGTGGACTGCAAAATACCTACTTTAATATATCAAATGATTTTTGTGCCAAATGATTAAGTTATATAAATATTCTAAGATCTTATTAAAAATTCTCATTCTCTAATTGTGGGAATGTAAAATATATTTAATAGTTAACTTATGTTTAATTTAATTCTCTGTCTTCTACAAGAACCTAAAGATTGGTGGATGCGTAAAACGAAAGAATCATAAGTGAATACCCATGAATCTAATCACTGCTTATTTTAACATGGTCCATTTACATCAGCGCATTTCTTGTTTGCAGAACATTCCTTTATTTCCTCAATCCACTTACAAATAAAAGGCATTTTCTACTGAAACTATGGTAACATAGACCAATAAATAAAAATGAAAACATCCTAAGATAACAGAAGGAAGAGAAAGCTATTTAACTGGAAAGTACTTAGGTTACAATCTTAAATGAGACCCACAGCAAGCATACACTACATAAAAAAAAAATCTATTATGAAAGGACTGTACAGAGTTGTGTCACTCCATGCGAGACATTGTTTTAAATATAATAATAGGGCCACTACCTAGGCCCCATTGTTGCACTTAGTAAAAGGTGACTTCCCATAAAAGAGAGGTATCAGTGCTTGATCACAAAATGGAATCAATCTCTGAAAGCCTCAGAAGTAAAAGGGATGGCTAGAGGTACCCTCTTCTAAGCTAACTTCCAGCATTTTCTTCTCTTAAGAATGGATGTCTCAGATTTAGCGCTTAAGGCAGACAACATGATGCTAGGGGAAAATACTGAATATTAAAATGCTAAATGAGGGGCTCCTGGGTGGCTCAGTCAGTTAAGCATCCAACTTTGGCTTGGGTCATGATCTCATGGTTCATGGGTTCCAGCCCTGCATTGGGCTCTGTGCTAACAGCTCAGAGCCTGAAACCTACTTTGGATTCTGTGTGTCTCTCTCTGCCCCTCTCGCATTTGCGTTCTCTCTCTCTCTGTCTCTCAAAAATAAATAAAACATGAAAAAAATTTAAAATTTAAAATGCTGAATAAAGAAAAGTAGAAATGAATAGGCTAGGTAGAGTAGAAATTTAATTTTCAAAAGACAAAGATGCCTGATGAAGGTGGATGACTTAAGGTCTCAGTTTGGTTTCAAATGTAAAAAAGTTAAAAAAGAAGCCTAAAATGAAGTCATTTGCACCCCACTGTCAAGACAGCAAAACAAGATTTAATTGTAGTTACAACTTATCTCAGGAATGTGACATTTAACATTCAATCTGAAATTCTAGTTCAGCACTAGTAAGGTAATCTGCAAGATAAAAACACCACCACTCTCTTTTCCCCCCAAAAAAGGATCCCAGCCTCAAAAAATTCTTTGTTTTGCTAATAACACCCTCCCGTCTATAAAAAACCTTCCTTTTTGTATAACTCCTCAGATCATCTCACTACTTGCTGGATGGAATGATGCCTGATTCATGAGTCACTTAATACAGCCAATTAGATTTTCACATTTACACAGACAAATTTTGTTTTTCAGCAAAACCCAAAGCAAAAATGCAGCACTGTGAGCAAGTCTCCTCAAACTGATCAAAATGCTAAACAGCCATGTTTTCCAGCGCCTTTGTCTATTGGTGGTGTTTCTTCAGACTGTAAGGGCAAGAGAAAGCCTGGCGTAGGAATTGTTTGCATATCTGGAGCACTACTGCCATTGTTAGGAAACAGTTTCAAAACATCCTAAGTTGTTACAGTTTCCTTCCTGTGAGGCCACCCAGTTAAGGAAGGTCTGACCTATGAGGAAGTAGAACAGGCTTGAGTTCCAAAACTAGACCTCATTGCCTACTCCCCTAAGGCCTTACAAGACACTTGAACGTTGGCAATATCTGGATGTAGAACCTGAGGAAACTGCACAGAGCAGCTTCCAGGAGGTCCAAGCATAGGAATTCATGGGGCACTGCTTTGTTTTCAAGGGCAAGAATAGAAGAATCCAACCAGAGACAAATATAGGCTCTTGTGGGCATTTGTCTCCTGTTCTTGCCCCTTGTAGCAAGTTAGCAGGCTTTCACATGGTGTTCCCATGCTATGGTACCCTTATGGCTGAAGTGTCAGAGCACAATGGACAGGCCTGTTTAAAGGGAAGTTTAGAAGCATTTGGTATGAGGGGCGCCTGGGTGGCTCAGTCAGTTAAGTGGCCGACTTCGGCTCAGGTCATGATCTCGTGGTCTGTGAGTTCAAGCCCCTTGTTGGCCTCTGTGCTGACAGCTCAAAGCCTGGAGCCTGCTTCAGATTCTGTGTCTCCCTCTCTCTGTGTCCTTCCTCTGTTCACGCTTTGTCTCTATGTCTCAAAAATAAATAAACGTTAAAAAAATTAAAAAAAAAAGCATTTGGTATGATTGCTAAGGACCTCAGATTACACAAAATTCTGGAGCCACAGTAACTGGAGCAAGGCAGGGGGCTTGATTAAGAGTCGAGGCTAAGCCACTCAGTGTAATTTTGGCAAGAGGAAAAGGAAGGAGGAAGAAAGAAGAAAGAAGAAAGAAGAAGAACTACCCCAGACAGAAGCTTGATCTCTCAAATATTACAAGAGGGGAGGGCATAAACCTATTTATTGGCTTTTCCAGAGGAAATCGAGGTCCATTGTAGAGAGGCTTCAATAGCCCTCACCCCACCCACAATGTTCCACTTTGACATACTGATGATTTTGAATAAAAACTTACTAAAGAAACAGCCAGTGTCAAAAACAAAAAGCGAAAAACCACTCTGATTCTCCTTTGTCTCCAGAAAGCAGGAAATAAATCTGTGTGAAAGGTACCCTCCCTGTTCCAAGTGAAGAGACATTTCTATCACCAGAGATAAAAAAGTTTACAGATACAACGGCTGTATAAAAAAACCTTGTTAATTATTTTTTAATTTTTTGGATGTTTACTTATTTTTGAGAGAGATAGAGTATGAGCAGAGGAGGGTCAGAGAGAGAGAGGTAGACACAGAATCTGAAGCTGGCTCCAGGCTCTGAGCTGTCAACACAGAGCCCGACGCAGGGCTCAAACTCACAAACCACGAGATCATGACCTGAGCTGAAGTCTGGCGCTTAACCTACTGAGCCACCCAGGCGCTCCCCAAACCTTGTTAATTTTAAATAACTTACTATCCCAGTCCAAATTCTGTTTAGAATTCCTTACTAACTGAAGCTCCTGAACATAGGTATTTTTTGTCTTGTCAATTCCTCCCAAGTTTTTTGTCTTTGTCTAAAAAGTATAAAAATTGCCTGCCTGGTCATTTCTTTAGTTCTCAATTTCATTACTGGGCCTCTGTGAGCAGGTAATTAAACACTTTTTTTCTTCCTATTAATCTTTCTCATGTCAATTTAATTCTTATACCAGCTAGAAGAATCTTGAAAAATTTTCCTCCCCAACACCACTAAACCCATTATGCCAATCAATGTTCTCTGTTCTCTGGTTCATACAGATGGCTGTAAACAAAGATGTCTCATAGGTCTCTCTTGTGATACCTGAGATAAGATGAACGCTCCATCAAATTTTTTATCTAGGCCTGAGAAATCAGCTACAAATCTATTGTAGCTGCTTTCTTCTTCTAGACTTAAAGAATTCTTTCTAGGGCATCAGGGTGACTCAGTCAGTTAAGTGTCCAACTTCAGCTCACGTCATGATCCCATGGTTCATGGGTTTTAGGCCCGCGTCAGGCTCTATGCTGACAGCTCAGAGCCTGGAGCCTGCTTCAGATTCTGTGTCTCCTCTCTGTCTGCCCCTCCCCTGCTCATGCTCCGTCTCTCTCAAAAATTAATAAAGGTTAAAAATATATTATGTAATGATTTTTCCTAGTCTTCCTCGCCATTTGGCGATCACATTTAGCTGTGTGCATCTATTCTGCTAGCCAAAGTTACACTGGGGTCTAGTATTTTGTGTGGTCTGTGATCCAAAAGCATACCAGATGCTCCTAAACTTCCCTTGGAACTAGCTTGTCTATATGACTCTGACACTTCAACCACAAACAAAGGACCTAAGCCCCATAGCTTAGGGACACCATGGGAAAGGCCATTAACTCTTGCTGCAAGGGGCAAGAACAGGAGACAGATGCCCACAAGAGCCTGGAAGCTGCAGGCTCACTGCAGCCCACTCATTCTCCAGCCCCTCATTCTCCAGGTCTACAGGATCCACATCCAGATACTGACAATGTCCAAGTGCTTCTAAGACCTTAGGGTAGTAGGCCACTAGATCCAGCTTGGAACTCAAGCATACTATATTTCCTGATAGATCAGACCTTCTTTAACAGGTTGACTTTAAGGGAAGAAAGCTATAACAATTCAGGGTTTTGAAACGAATTCCTCACGATGGCAGTAGTGTTCCAGATATGCCCACAGACCCTGTCCTTGAAGAACTCTTACCCCACCCTTCAGTCTGAAAAAACGCCAGAACCAAGAAACAAGGCTGCTAGCAAGTTGTCCAGTTTGAGGAAACTTGCTCACACTGCTACACTTTTGCTTTTATTTTCTATCTGAAATGAAACTGAGACCACCTACCATCATCAGGCATCTTGTTCTGTCAGAAATTAAATTTCCACCCGACCTTGTCTATGGGAGTCTGCTTTAATTTCACTCAGTGTTACATGTCCAGTATTTTCCTATGGCATCAAATTTTCTCCATCAAGGGATTAAACTGGGTACATTCAGACAGAAAAAGGAGAAGAAATTGCCTGAAAGCTGGAGATCTCAAGATTCACAAGTCCCAGTGATCTTTGACTGGGATCACTTCCCAGAGAATCCGGAAGTACTTCTTCATTTGTCACTTTTTGTGTTGAATTGTAGGCAACAATTTGGCATAAGCCATAAAAGGAGGGACCAGCTGTCATTATTGCATGCAACACACAGCAGATACATACACTTACATATGTAGAAATCCTAAAGAGAGGTCACTCTGACTTTTAGCTCATAATTTCATCATTTAATATTAGAACAGTCTTTTCTCATGCCATTAAACATTATTCAGTTACTTCCTGTTACTTTATCATGTTTTTGTGTACATTTGCATGTGTTACTCTTTATTTCTTAGATGGAGGGTTACAATAGTTTCTCCTTAGTAAATTAAGGAATAGTGCATGCAAGGATTCAGAAAATTACCATGTGATGATCAAAAACTAAAAAAATAATGGGGCACCTGTGTGGCTAAATCGGTTATGCTTCTTACTTCAGCTCAGGTCATGATCTCATGGTCTATGAGTTCAAGTCCCGTGCTGGGCTCTGTGCTGATAGCTCAGAGCCTGGAGCCTGCTTCATATTCTGTACCTCCCTCTTTCTCTGCCCCTCCCCTGCTCATGCTCTGTCTCTCTCTGTCTCTCAAAAATGAATAAATGTTAAAATTTTTTTAATCTAAAAAAATAAGGCAATAAACTACCTTAAAACCTGTGAAGACAACTGATAACATTTTGGATTATTATTTATATCATAAATCAATACATATATAATAATAGATTAAGTTTCACACACAAAAAATATCTGTATTAAAATTGGATTTATATATTACAATGTGATTTGGATCAGAACAGGTGCTTACTTTAAAAAGCACTAGGTGGGGGATGTCTGCATGGCTCAGTTGGTTGAGCATCTGATTCTTGATTTCAGCTTCCCTCATGATTCCAGGGTCCTGGAATCAAGCCCTCCATTCAGCTCCTCCCTGAGCATGGAGTCTGCTTAAGATTCTCTCTCTCCCTCTGCCCCTTTCTCCTGCTGGCCCTCACTCTCTCTCTAAAAACAAACAAACAAACAAGCAAGCACCGAGGGGAGGAAATTCAGGTTACCAATTAAAAGCTTTGTTTTTCAGGGCACCTGGGTGGCTCAGTTGGTTAAGCATCCAACTCTGGATTTCAGCTCAGGTCATGATCACAGGGATGTGGGATCCAGCCCCATGTCAGGCTCCAGAGCATGGAGCCTGCTTAAGATTCTTTCTCCTTCTGCCCCTCTCCCCTGCTCATGCTCTTTCTCTCACTCTAAAATAAAAAAAAATGAGGGGCGCCTGGGTGGCTCAGTCGGTTGGGCGGCCGACTTCGGCTCAGGTCATGATCTCGCGGTCTGTGAGTTCGAGCCCCGCGTCGGGCTCTGTGCTGACGGCTCAGAGCCTGGAGCCTGCTTCCGATTCTGTGTCTCCCTCTCTCTCTCTGCCCTTCCCCTGTTCAAGCTGTGCCTCTATGTCTCTCAAAAATAAATAAACATTAAAAAAAATTTTTTTTAAAAAATAAAAAATAAAAAAAAATAAAAAATAAATAAAATAAAAAAAATGAATTAAATAAAAACCTTGTTTTTCAATATTTCAAGCCTGCATTATATATGTTATATATATGATGTAATTATATTATTATATATGTACAATGTAAAAACTTGAAGTACATCCTTAAAAGATTGATTTGCAGAGTTAGATGTTTGATGTAACAACATTAGATGTTTTGTTTGAATTAAAAAAAAACTTTTTTAAGTTTATTTATTTATTTTGAGGGAGGGATGGGGCATGGAGAGAGGGAAAGAGAATCCCAAGAAGGTTCTGCACTGTCAGCATGGAGCCCATTGTGGAGCTCGATCTCACCAACACAAGATCATGACCTAAGATGGAATGAAGAGTGGACGCTTAACCTAACTGAACCACTCAGGCATCCCTGAATTTTTATATATATAATCCAAAGGGCACATTGTCTCTTGAGAACACGTTTGTTTGGTTCAATCTTATCACACATGTTAGATATATCACACAAAGTAAAACACACTACTTTGCCATTTCTCCTAACTGCTATCTGTGAACTCTTATGGTTTGATCCTCAAAGTCCAACAGTTTGCTTTTCTCCCTAAGTCACAGGAAAAGAATGTCTCTACATATCAGGACAAAGACAGTGGAATTCAGACTTTGTGAAGGTTGAAGGGAATACCTGGTGTAGCTCAAATGAACTGATCCATAAACAACTAGAATGATGGACCCATCCACCATGCCCTCCACACACACACACACTATCCATGCTTAGAAAGGAAATATCAAGAAAACTTGGCTCTGCAACTCAGACCTATCCAGGTGGGAGTGCCTTAGGCTTCCAGCCACATGGCCATTAAAAAAGACAGTCTGCAAAAGATGAAAACAAGTCTTGAAACTAAAGAATTCCAGGTCTAAAATAGCAACTACATTTGTAGCTTCAGAATGGGACTCCATCTCCATACATATGGCTGTACTCTTCCAAGAAAACAGTCATGTCAAAGTACTCCTCTGTTGGGAGCCGTTTTGGGCTCGCAGGTTGAAACCTCTCTCTGTGTGGAAAAGGTTGAAGCAAAGCTCCCGCCAGCCAAACTGGCGCCTAATCTTACCTCCTTCTAAAGAATCTTTCAGGCCTGGATTTCTTGAACTGCTTTCGTTGGCCTAAGGGACATAATGCTTTTTGGTTTTGTGGCACATGGAAAAGGGGACCTGGTCTTGATGGATAAAATCTGAATGAGAGTAACCTGGTCAGAAGTAACCTCAAAGTTGCCTCTTGGGGATAGGTTATATAAATTGATCATATAGAATAGTGTTATGAGTTGGGCTAGAAATTAGCAGATGTTAGGCCCCAGGACTCCTTGAACCAAACTAGATTTTCCCTGCAGGTTTCACATTGTGTTAATCATCCCCTCAGCCCCACCATAAGACCTCAAGGCACATCTCTGTAAAGCTTCTCTCAGTATTTGATTAACAGGCTGATAGGAGAGACTGAAAAGAGACTTAGGTCCTTCCCCGGAGGTTAGCCTAGCCCAAAAGTTAGAAGCACTGAGGTAAAGAATGGTTTCTTCAGGCCTAAATAATTCCATCCTTCTCAGAGGAATACCAAACAAAAATCACCACCTCTCTGCTCTCCTTGCAAGAACTGACATGACATCAGAGTCCAATGAGGAGAAAGGAATTAACCCTGGACCTCACAATAAGCCTGCAGAGTCACAAGAGCTGCGGGCTGGTGGGCTCTGAGAATACCTCAAGGCCTTCCATTACATTTGTGGTTTTCATCCACTTGAGCAACTCAAGTCTCCTAGATGCTCTGGCCCGCAGTGGCATGTCAGTGTACCCCCATTCCTTCTATACAGGCCCATCTTGCTCTAGACAAGTCTAGAATATGGTGTGCCTCAACTCTATCAATGACACTGACCACATATGGTACTTGGCAGTGGCCTGTCCACTGTGCTGTGTCACTACTGTCACAGTGAGCCTGGGCCTACAACACAAGGATAGTCAGACTGTCTAAACCCCCAAAGTACATATTCTCCCCCTTAAGACATGCCCTCAAGACTTGCACTTGGCAAAGTCCTAGCCCACACAGGCAATTGAGGTCCCGCCTCCCTACTTCCAGGGCTTGGACTTCCTGGTGGCAGCTGGCTGGGTACTGGCCTCTAACCTAGGTGATGCTACGCCAAGACCCTAACTTTATCCACATCTCTTGCCAGACCACAGAGAAAACGGTAGGGAGGCCACACTTGGGTCCAGAACCTGTCCAGCCTCCCACTGGCCTGAAATCCCTCAACTGCAAGGCCTTGCAGGGAGGAACCACTCGGGGCTTGGGATTGATCAAATTATTTCTGCACGATGGCAGTATTGTCCCAGAAAAGCCAAAGAGTCCTGCTTAGAGACATTTTCCTCCCGCCCCTTCGAGTTTGAAAAAACACCGTGAAGAGACAAAGACACCAGAAAGTAAGGCTGCCTTGTATTTTGCTCAGTTTGAGGAAAACTGCTCAGACTCAGTATCTTAGCATTTTGCTTTTGGTTTCCATTAGATATCAAACTGAGTTCTGAGACACCTACCATCCTTGGGCATCTTCTCTTTTCCAGATTTCAATTTCAACCTGAAGGAATTTATGGAATAATATAATATATATAATTTATGAGGCATTATACATATATTATAATAAATACATTGATTATACATCATAAATCTATATTTACATATTATATACTATTTATCATATATAATAAACTATATATTATACTGTTATTTATAATATGTAGTGTATA
>PITB01028897.1:0-18563 GCA_004024585.1 Paradoxurus hermaphroditus
GACCCCTGGGCCGTGGCGTCCTGCCAGGGACACTTTCTCTGCCCAGGTTCCCCGCGGGACCCGACCGGAAGAGCCTGCCCCCCCCCCGACCCTGGCCTGGCGCCACAGGGCACCCGGGGGGCCACCCTCCACCAGCCCGGCCCCCCGCCAGCCCGCCCTGACCTCCTCCAGACACTGTGTCTCGCCTGCCGGCCTCTGCTGCCCGCTTCCTCCCTCCCCCAGCGCGTGTTTGTTTTTCTTCCAGAACCATCGCCTCCCACGGAGGCCGTCCTCCAAAGAAGGTGGTGTTCTGCAGCCGTGGCTCTGCCCTCCGCAGCCCCGCCGTGCCTTGCGGCCCCAGAGGCGACGGTGTGGGAGGCTGGGCAGGCGGGCGGCGTCCCCGGGCGGGCGGGATTCCGTCCACCCTTGGCTCCTGCTTCTGCCGGTGGCCCCTGGCACGTGCGTGAGCGTGGCCCCTGGCCTCGGCGCGTCCATCCGGGGAAGGGGCTCCGGGCGCCTCTCTGCTTGTCTTGGCCCTTCTTCCTGCTCCGTCCCTCCCCCCTTGGAGGAATTAGGCAGGATTCGGGTCAGAGCTCCATCAGGGGAGGGCCCCAGGACTCCGGCTTCCGACTCTTCCTGGTGGCCCCGGGGCCTTGGGCCTTGTGGGCACCAGCCCTTGGCCCAGGTCTGGTCAGGGCAGGGGCGTCTGCGGGGTGCCGACGCCTGTTCCTCGCCCCCAGCCTGGCTCCCCACTTCCTTCCCACTGTCTTCTCTCCGTCCGTCAGGTCATCCCACAGCCCCCTAACGTACACCTACCGTGTGCCGAGCCGGCGAGACGCGCCCTGTGGGACGGGGTGGCCCTTGTATCGACGTTAGGGAAAGCCGTCGGAGGGCGGCAAGGAGGGTGCCGAGGCCGGGCTGGGCTTGTCAGAGGCCACCCCGACGCGTATGGGGACGGGAGGCAGTGTGGCGGGGGGAGGGGGGTGAGCCAAGCGGGCAGGAACCCCTCCCTGGGCAGCTGGGAAGAGGGGGTGCCGGAGGGGTGGGGAGGAGGATGCTGGATGAGCCCCGAGAATTCCCGCCAGCCCTCCCCGCCCGCCCCGCAGCCTCTCTCCGAGCGAGGGCGGGGGTGGGAGGCCAGCCGCCACTGTACCTTCAGGCCTGCAGCTGTCCAGGGAGGCTGTGACCGCTGAGGCCGAGGGAGGTGGGCGGGATGGGGCCGAGAAGGCTCCTCCTGGGTGACTCTGTCCCCCTCGGAACGGTGTCGGGGGTAGCACGCGGGGGCCGCGATCTGCCATTTCTTGCGGGTCAGCAGATGTCTGCTTTTTCGCCGCGGGCTCCCGGGGCCGGCTCCTGAAAGCCCCACGTCCCCAAGTGACGCACCTGGGGGCCGGCCGGGGACGGGGTCCGGAATCTGGAGGAGCGTCTGTTCTGGGGGACCCCAGGACAGGCGGACCAGCCCGTCGGGACTTGGGGAGGGACACAGGGAGCCCCGGAGGGCTGGAAGTGTTCTATGTCTCCAACCCCTAGAGACGGGGCGCCTCCGTGTGTCCCCAGGCGCCAGGCGGGTATCCGGGCGAGGGGGCCTGGGAGAATGCGGACTGCAGGCCCGGGGCGGCGCCCGGCAGCCGGGTGGTTTTTCGCCCAAATTGCCGAATCCCTGGGAGCCTCAGCTTCCTCATCTGCAGAGTGGGGACGTTGGTGTTGCCCTCCCGGAGTCTGGTGAAGAAGGAATAAGTTAATGTTGGCCGGGCGGGGGCTTCCCCGTGGGAGTCGACTCCACGCTCTTCCCGCGGGCGGGGGCCGGGGCCTTCCGAGTTCGCCCAGACTGCAGAAGAGGGGTTCCGACCCGGCATTCCACTGTCCCAGCTCCCTTTCGAAAAGTGCCTTATTTGGGGCGCCTGGGGGGCTCCGTCGGTTAAGCGTCCGGCTCTTGATTTCGGCTCGGGTCAGGATCTCTCCGTTTCATGGGTTCGAACCCCCGCGTCGGGCTCTGGGCTGGCGGCACGGAGCCTGCTGGGGATTCTCTCCCTCCCTCGCCCGCCGCCCCTCCCCGTCTCTCGCCACCTCTGTCTCTTTCAAAAATAAACTTAAAAGAAAATAAAGGATGCAAAAGTTTTTTAAAAAGTGCATTTTCCAGAGCGGCCGCCTGAGGTCCTGCCGCCTCGCGACCCAGCTCGGGATGCGTGAGCAGGCAGGCCCCCCATCCTCCCGGGGCGCCCGGGCTAAGCCTCCCCACCGTGGAGCCAGACCAGGTCTGGACCCGACTCTGACCCCGTCCAGCCGTGCCCCTCGCCTACCCTCTCTTAGCCTCGTCTGCCCATCAGTGAAATGGGGCCGGTGGTCTCCACTCCAAGGCGGCAGAGGGCTCGGCGCAGGGGGACCCGCGGGCCAGCGCCCGGCCTGCACAGACGCCATCTGGCCTGTGTTCCCCGCCAGCGGCCTCTCCGACCCTCCCGTCGTGCTGGGGCCCACACGCGCCCACCTCTTCCCGCCTCCACGCCGAACTTGAACTCAGATGCCCTGGGGCTGTTCCTGCCGTGGAGACAGGCAGGTGCTACGAATCCGTGCTGGTTTTTTTGGTTTTGTCTCTGTGTTTCCGAAAGCTGGTCGTTAAGCCTTTACCACGCACTCCTGGGGAGGGTTGTCGGTGAGTCTCTGAAAGAAACGAGTCTGTTATCCAGCGTGTGCACCCCCCCCTCCCCTCCCCACCCAGTGCCGCCGTTGAAGGGTGTGCCACACAGCTCGTCGGCGACAGAACGGGCGTTCAAGCTGAAGTCTGCGAGCATCCCGGACCCTTCGCTTTCAGTACTGAGCCCTGCAAAGATAGTCAGGGAGGGCTTCCTGGAGGTGGTGGGGCTCGCAGCCAGGCCCCAGAGGACTCTCTCCCCCGGATCCGTCCCCCCGCCCTTGCTTTAGGACTAAGAATGGTCCAGACCGTCCTCCCCAAGCGCCTCCTGGCCCGGCCCGGGCAGCCTGCCCATCCTTTGTGGTGGCTGCCGGGGCGGGAGCCAGCCCCTGCAAGGCCGCGCCTCTCTCCCAGCTGCTGCGTGCAACCCCAGGTCAGCCAGGTCCCCGGCTGCCCCCCGCCCCCACCCTCGCCTTGGCCGGCCGGCGTGTCCCCGTCCTGGAGCTCCCGTGGCCGCCCTGCCGCCCGGCCACAATTTCCTGGCACTAGGATGAGTTTCGGGCCTTCCTGGTCACACGCGCAAACGTCCTCTGCCCCAACCCAGCCGCCCTCCTGTCCCCTCTCCTCCCTCCAGAAGCCCGCAGCGCTCGGTGGCGCCCCCTGCTGGACCCGGCTCTGCACGCGGGCCGCGTCCCGTGGACGCCATCAGGAGGAACCAGTGGGGCTGGGCGGCCTTGCGCAGTGACACCCTGCACGCATTCAGCGTTCGGGCAGCCGTGGGCACCGGGCTGGGAGGATTCAAGGGGCAGGTGCACGTGGGCCTGGGGTGGGCACTGAGCTGCCCGAAGCCCCCGGGGTGAGCAGGGACCAGGGCTGTGCAAGGGTCCTGGGCCCGGTTGGTAAAGTTCCCCCAGGTGACCGTAATGCGCAGCCAGGCAGGGGACACACAAGCGGACCAGTGTCCTGAGGCTGTTGTAACAAATGATCCCAAAGCTTGGCTTAAAGACAGCACGCATTTAGGGGTGCCTGAGGCACAGTCGCTTGAGCATCTTTTTTTAAAAATTTTTTTTAACGTTTATTTTTGAGAGAGAGAAAGACACAGAGTGTGAGCAGGGGAGGGGCAGAGAGAGAGGGAGACACAGAATTGGAAGCAGGCTCCAGGCTCTGAGCTGTCAGCACAGAGCCTGACACAGGACTCGAACCCATGAACTGTGAGATCCTGACCTGAGCTGAAGTCAGACGCTTAACCGACTGAGCCCCCCAGGCACCCCCATCGCCCGACTCTTGATTTCCGCTCAGGTCATGAACTCAGGGTCGTGGAATCAAGGCCCACACCAGGCTCCGAGCTGAGTGCAAAACCTGCTGAAGATTCTCTCTCTCTGTCTCTCTGTCCGGCTCCCCAACTCGTGTGCACTCTCTCTTCTCTCATAAAACAAACAAACCAACCCTTACGTTTAGTATCTGAATAAAAAGCGTGCCTGGATAATTTCTGCATAGTAGTTTCTGGAAGCCAGAAGTTCAACATCAGTCTCGTAGGACTCAAATCAAGGAAAGTGTCAGCAGGGCCGCCTCCTTCCAGAGGCTTCTTGGGAGTGTGTGTTCCTCCCCTTTCTCAGCCGACGGAGGACGGAGGACGCCCGCCGCTCAGGAGAGAGACGCGGGAGGGGAGCACCCCGCGGGGACAGTTTTGCTGCCAGGCCCGCGCCCCCCGCTGGCACTTTCCCCACAGGGGCTCTGGGGGGAGCGGTGGCGGGCACGGCCCAGGGCAGTCTGACACGTGTCGCCCAGGCCCTGTGCGCCCGGCGGGACTGCAGGTGCCCGGTGTCCCGCCAGGGGGCGTGGCCGCGAAGTAAGCGGGGCCGCGCGGGGACATCTGTGCGGCGGGCAGGGCTGGGGTGGGAAACCCCGGAGGTGCCTCGGCGGGAGCGCGCAGCGCGCGCCGTGGGCTCCGGTTTGCATCCCGACGGGTGAGGATGTGCGCGCGCACCCACACGCGCGCAGGCACGTACCCAGACGAGTGCGCGCACACCCCCGTGCGCGTGCGCGGCTGAGAGGCGAGGGGCGGGGGGTGGCGGGGCGCGCGGCCCGGGTGGCTCCTGGGAGTCTGAGGGACCCTCACTGTTCACCGTGCAGCGCCCTGCGCTGTTGGGCCCTTTACAAGCATGTGTCTGGGGCGCGGGTGGGGGCGGGGCTCCGTCGGACTTCGGCTCGGGTCACGATCTCAGCGTTCGGGGGTTCGAGCCCCGCGTCGGGCTCTGTGCTGGCAGCACGGAGCCTGCTTCGGATCCTCTGTCCCCGTCTCGCTGGCCCTCCCCCCGTGCAGTCTCTCTCTCTCTCTCTTTCACCCGCTTCTTCTTTCTCAAAAGTAAGCATTAAAAACACACACACACATTTTAAAAGTTTGTGTCTCCCTGTTTAGCCTTTTGAAAAGCCAAAAGCCTTTTGGTGCGAAAAGAAACGCTACCAGGGGCGAGGGGGCTGGTTCTTACCGGCTTCAGGGCCACAAAAGCAGGGGTGGCTTCCTCCCGTTAGATCTTCCCTTAGGGTGGCCCACAGCCCAGGAAACTCGGGTGGCAGGTGCCCTCGGGTGCGCGGAGCTGACGGGGCGACATTAGGGTCACCGCTGGCGGGGCATCTGCTGGAAGGAGCTTGCGAGGAGGGGCTGGGGGGAGTCCAGCCTGCAGAGGGGCATGCTGCAGGGGCAGGGCGGGCAGGGCGGCGGTGGGTGCGAAGAGTAAGCTGAGTCCCGGGGCGCACGGAGAGGACCCCCGCGGGCAGACAGCCCCGGCGGCCGCCAGCCTGGAGGAGGGCGCCCCTCTCAGATGCCCCGCCCGGAAGCAGGAAGGAAACTCGGGGACCAGGCTCGGGGGACAGTCGGGGGTCAAAGCGCAGGGACTTTGGAGGACAGTCCTGCCTCCGTCCGGCTCTGCCACTCAGCTCAGAGACTTGGGTCCTCAGCGAGCCTTCCGGGGCCTCCGTGTCTCCTCCAAATGGGGACACAAAAGCTAATTCCCTCTCGTGATAGTCGTGAGGAACCTTCCGATACATCTTTGCTCGGCATGGTCACGCTCCCATATTTGCACCGCTGTCTCTTAATGGAAGGGGGTGCATTTATTTTTTAAAAAAGAAGCTTCCGGGGCGCCTGGGGGGCTCCTGATCTCCGCTCAGGTCGCGATCTCACAGTCCGTGGGTTCTAGCCCCGCATCTGCACTGTCACGGCAGAGCCCGCTTGGGATTCTCTCTCTCCTCTCTCTCTCCCCCTCCCCTGCTCCGGCTCTCCGGCTCTCTCAAATAAGTCAACAAAAGCAGAAGAAGAAAAAAGGAAGTTTCCTATCGCAGCCGTGGTCGGGCAGCATTTGCCCATAGTGACCCCACACCTGCCCCGTTATTGTTGTCATTGGAGAGGGGCTTCCTAACTGACCCCTTTTTGGCCCAAATTCTGATGGGATTTGTCGCGGTAAAGCTACCTGCCTAAATCTTGTTTTAAAGAAGCTGCGTTAAATTTTTTGAATATTTCATTCTTAAAATAGCCCTTACCGCTCCCTCTCATCCCAGTTAATTTAGTGCTTTTTTTTACGTGTACGTACCAGGATGGGTGCAGATGGGGGCTTCCAGCTGGAAGAAGCGTCCCCCTCGGGCTGGAGGGAGGGGTGGGGCTGGGGGGACCCTGCCTTGGGGTCAGGCGGGTCCAGTCTGGCAGTTCCAGGAAATGAACCCTAGGTGGCGCCAAACCCCCAAACCTGCAGTTTGCAGTTGCTCACCCCGGGGGGTGGGGTGCGTGACTTGTACGTGTCTGTGCCTGCGTGTGTGCAGGGAGGTGTGGCGGGTGTGTGTTGTGGGTGTGTGGGGGGGTCTGTAGGGTTTAAATGCGGGGGTGTCTCTGTTTCTCTGTGTGTCTGTGCGGTGTGAGTGCGGAAGTGTGCCTGTGCGCGTGCGCGTGTCTGGGGGTGGGTGTGTTTGGTGTTTGGGGGAACTTGGACCCACACGTCCCCCCCCCCAGTACCCACACCCTCGCTGGGGGCATGGTGGATGCGGGGAGCTCTTGGCCCCCTCCCCATACCCCTGCCCCCACCTCCCCCATTCTCGGATGTGATTAGCAGATGTCCAGGGCCAGGCTGTGATTTATGTCCCCGGTCACCTAATTACTCCCAGCCCTGCAGGAGAAAAAATAAAATGCTTTGCAGGAGCAGGGAGCCCGAATTCCCTGCGGGAGTCGGGGACACCAGCTCCCCCCCCCCCCCCCCCGCCAGACCTGCTCCGGGCCCGGAAGGGAGGCTGGGGGGCAGCCTGGAAGTGATGAAAGGGTGCCTTGGGGGAAACAGACCTGTGTGGGGGGAGTGTCTGTCACCACTTCTGCGGGCTGGGGGGGGGGCATGGGGGTCAGCCCTCCCTCCAGGAGCTGGAGCCGGTGCGTGCCCCACACTCAGCCCCGGGCAGCTTTGTGGAGGGGCCAGGTTGGGTCACCCTCTGCCGAGGACCCCGCGGCGGCTCCCCAGGGCACCGGGAAGAGGACACTGTAAATCGTCACCCCCGGACCGTAGCGCCCCCCACGTGTCCACCCCTGGCTTCCTCCTGTCTCTCACACGCGTGGCTCTGGTTCCCCCCCCTCCCCGCGCTCGCCCTCCCCTCTGCCTGGAGTGCCGTTTGTTCGCTCGCTCGCTCGCTCGGTCACCACCGCCTTCCTGGCCACACACTCTCTGGCCCCCCCCCCCCCCCCCCCCCCCCCCCCCCCCCCGTCTCCGCCCGCAGGTGTCCTGCGCTCCGTGGGGGTCTGTGTCTGCCGTCTGTGCTGTCCTCAGGGCCTAGAAGGGCGCCCCGTGGGTGGGGAGTGCTCAGGAAATGGTGGTGGTTTGGTTGGACGTACAGACAGACGGACGACGGGTGGTGAGCTTTCAGCCTTTCTGAGAGGCCCGGGCTTGGGGAGAAGCGGTGAGGCGGTGGGGTCCCCAGGGGTGGCTTTGTTCCCGAGAAGCATTCTGTGTGGGAGGGGGAGGGGGTGGCTGCGTCTCGGTCACCAGCGGTTCCCGGCCTGGGCGGGCACACGGCCGATGCTCCGGCCTCCTCCCCGGACCCGGCTCAGTCCCCCGCGCCCTGGGGGCTGTGTTTTGTCGCGAACCTCCGGCAGAGGACTCGACCCTCCCGGAGACAGTATCCTGGGGTTCAGGACCAAGGCCCTGACCTTGGGTCGCCTGCCCTGAGCGCCAGGGTGGGGCTCCCCACAGCCTGGTCACTCAGGCCCCGAGTGGGCCCTTCGCCGCTGTTGCCCCGTGGGGCTGCGGGTTCCTGGGACTCAGAGCGGGGGTGCAGGGAGGGGCTGGCCTGTGACCGCCGTGGAGATCCCCGGCCCCGTCTCCTCTGAACAGTGTCGGGCACCCGCCATGCGCCCGACGGCTGGGCCGGCCCTGCGCCTGGAGGCTCTTCGGCAGAAAGGGCCGGGGCTCCTCCGGCGGCTCCGGGGGTCCCTGGAGAGCAGACCACTCCGAGTGGCGGGGGGCGAGCAGCTTCACCCCTGCAAGGGCTTTCTTGTGGCCTGCTTGTGCCAGCCACCCCCCCAGTCCCGCCTGCCACCCCCCAGCCCTGCCAGCTACACCCCACCCCCAGCCCTGCCTGCCTGCCTGCTGCCCCCCCTTCCTGTCTGCCCCCACCCCTGCCTGCCAGCTTGCCTGTAGGGCTGAGGGCACCGTGGGGTGAGCACAGCTGCAGGGGCAGTCTGACCAGGAGGAGGGGAAGGGGGGGCCCTCTGGCTGCACATCCCGCAGGGGGCCCTGATGGGCAGGTGGGCTGGCCCCCGCGGTGCCGGCAGAGAGCTCACAGCCGCCTTGTCCCTGGCTCCTGCCCTTCTCCCTTCCTCTTCTGCCTCCTCCTACTTCTATTCCTCCTCCCTCCTCCTCCTCCCCCTATTCCTCCTCCCCCCTTTCTCCTCTCCCATCCTCTCCTTCCCCTTCCTCCCTCCCCTCCTCCTCCTCCCCCTCCCCCTGTTCCTCCTCCCCACTCCTCCTCCCATTTCTCCTCCTCCTCCTCCTCCTCCTCTCCTTCCTCCCTCTCCTCAGCCTCCTCCTGCCTCCCTGGGCCTCCTCCCTGCCTCTCTCCCCAGCGGCTCTGTATCTGAATCTGTTCTTTCTACCTCTCCTTCCTCTTCTTCTGTGTCTCTGTCTCTTTCTCTCCTTTTGTTTCTTCCCCTGTTTTTGTCTCCCTCCTCCTCTCTTCCCCCTCCCTCTCCCCCTCCCCTTCTTTCCCCTCTCTCCCTTTTCCCTCCCTCCCCCTGCCTCCCTCCTCCTTCCACTCTCTCTCTTTCTCCCCCTCCCTCCTTCGCTCCCTCTCTCTCTCTTTCTCTCTCCAAGCAGCTGTTACCTAATAGGCTGTTAATGATGATACAGTAAGTGGGAGGCAGAGTCCTCGGGGAGCCGCCATGATCTGTGTAACTGGTCTCGAAGGAGACAGAAGTAGCTCATATTTACACACAAGCACTCGTCCTTTGGGAACCTCGTCTTGGCTGGAACCGAGCAGGGAGAGGCGGCTCTGGCTGGTGCCCTCTCCCCCCATCAGGCCTGCTCTGACGGTCTCTGGGCCACCGGAACTCCCCCACGAGTATGCCAGGCCCCGGGCTGAGGGTCCTCGAAGGCACAGGCACAATACTGGGGGGGTTCGGATCGGACCCGCCCGAGCGGGCGCTGAGCCCTCGGCACCCCCTCCAGTTAGTGCTCGGGAGGGCGTTTCGTGGCCAAGGGCGAGGCCAGTGCTGAAGAACTCGGGGCTTGGGGGGCCGGGAGAAACAGACACAGACAGGAGATGTGTCCGAGCCTCTGGGTCCAGCCGTGCCTGAAGCCCTTCACGCCCCGGACTCTTCCCTTACCAAATCAACAGAGTCCCTGCTTTGCCCGGCCAGCGCGAGGCACAGCAAGCGCTCTGCCTTAGCCAGACGGGATGGATTCGTTAGTGACCACGGCGTTCGCTCAGATTTCATCCGGGATCCCAGATACCCCCTCGGAAGGAGCGCAGCTGCTCAGATGGCAAGTGCGGGGCCAGAGCCGGCCCCACAGGCCCCTTCTCTAGGGGAACCCCGGCCTTTAGACCGAAGTGGGCACGGGGCCCCCCAAAGCGAGGTCACTGGGCGGCCCTAAGTAGCTCCCGCCTGTTGCTGTGTCCGGGCTGGTTCCAGCCTTTTACAGGCCTTACGTGGGAAAGGAGGACAGCGCCGGCCCACTTCCGAGACGGGGAGACTGAGCCCCAGAGCCAGGGAGCAGCCCTCTCCGAGGGTGCCGCCAGCCCGCAGCCCTGGGACCAGCACGGCGGAAGTCACCCCGAGACACGACAGCCCTTCAGGCAGAGCTCGGGGCTTTCTGTCACCGTGTGGGGCGGGCGGGTGTCCACCCCCCGGGACGCCGCGGCTTTCCACGTGACCGTCCCGTGTCGGGAGCCTGCAGGGTTGCAGACTTGGTGGGCAGCGTGGAAAAGCCGCCCATGGCGGGGGGGGGTGGTGGTGGAAGCGACCGTAGCCACGGGGAGGGGGTTTTTCCGATAGCCTGGTGGCCTGGCTTCGAGTGAGTTCTCGGTGCCCAGAGGCCGGCGCCAGGCGGCCGCTCGGGCTCACGCTGTGATTTGGCGGGAAGGCGGATCAGCACCTGACACTGTAGGGCTGAGACCAGTGTAACCGGGTGCCCCTCCCTGCCTCAGTTTCCGCATGTGGGCCGCAGGAACGAGATCCGTCCCTCATCTGGGCTGGTGCGGGGTCCGCCAGTGAGTGTGCAAGATCTGCGGGCCGGCCCCCGCCGGCTGTGCCCTGGAGAGACCCTCCCCTCGTCCCCGCCCGCTGCAGAGAGAGAACGCCGGGGGCCCCGTTGTTCACAAGGAGCTCAGACCCCTTTCGGGGGTCCTTGCCAGGATGGCCTGGTGGCCACCCCTGTGCCACGCCGTCCTTGGCAGAAGTCTCTGGTAGCTCCAGACACGCGCTCCCTCTCCGTCTGGCCCCCGAGGAACCCACTGACAGCGTACAGACAGGCAGCCTCGGCGGCGTCTCTTCTCGGTCACCCCCGCACCAGCTGGCTGTCTCCAGGACTCCTGGCGAGCCGGGCTGGCGGGGACAGGGTGGCCAGCCTGCGCTGCCTCCTGGGGAGCTTCCTCCCCCTCTCCTCCCGCCACCGGTCCTGAGCCTTCCCAGCCCCGCCAGCAAAACCGCCTTGCTCCGGGAGCTGGGCGTCTGCACGCACCTGTCTTGGTTCTCTGATCCTAAGACAATACATGCTCCTTTCTTTTCATCTTAATAAATTTCCAAAGCGCTCCAACACAGGAAAAGCAGGCACGGTGTAAGTGCTGTGGTAAGTGGGATTTTTAAAGAACAGTTCACCTCTTCAGAGTTCAGTGGGTTTTACGATAGTCACTGGGGCACCGGCGTGGCTCAGTCGGTTCAGCATCCGACTCTTGATCTTGGCTCAGGTCATCACTCATCCTTTTGTGGGTTCAAGGCCCATGTCAGCTCTACGCTGACAGCAGGAGCCTGCTTGAGATTCTGTCTCTCTCTCTTTCTCTCTCTCTGCTCCTTCCCCCACTTGTGCGCTCTCCCTCTTCATCTCTCTCTTTTTCAAAATAATCAACTTAAAAAAAGTATCTTAGAAGAGTCACAGACACATGCAGCCGTCGCCACTGTCTCATTCTAGAACGTTTTATCGCCCCCCAAAGTCCCTCACCCTTAGCAGTCATTCCCTACTTCCCCGTCCCGCTCCCCCCCCCCACCCTGTCCCCCGCCGCCGGCAGTCGCGAACCTGCCGTCCGTCTTGGTGGGCTCACCTGCTCTGGATGTTACGAGTCAAAGGAGTCGTCCTGGCTTCCTCCCCCCGGGCGTCGGGGCCCCTCGATGCTGGCTGTCTCGTGGGTCAGGGCTCCTTCCTTGAGCGGCTGAGTACACTTCATGGGATGGACATTCACCACCGACGGGCGTCCGGGCTCTTTCCACCCTGGGCCGGCACGTGTTTGAGCGGCCGTGGCCGTGGCGTGCGCGGGTTTTGCGTGGACACGGGTTTGGCTTTCTCTTGGGTGCGTTCGAGGGAGCGGGGTCACCAGGCGGCTCGGTGGCTCCAGGCCTCGGTGCTCTTTTGTGACAGGACCTCTCCCAGCTTTTCTCGGCCTGCCCCTGGGCTCTCCTGGACGTCCCCCAGGGTGATGTAGCCTGTCCCTCCAGGGAAGGTCTTGGGTCTCGTCTGCCACCGTGTCCCGGTCCCGAGCACGGTGGCAGGCGGTCAGTCAACACTGGAGGATGGCTGAGCCGGAGGCCTGGGCCCCCCGCCAGCCGGCATGTCACCCCTCTGCCTGGGGGATCAGCTTCCCCCCCGTGCCTGGCTCAGCACCTGGCACGCATCCGCCAGCTCCGTCGAGCGGAATTACTTCTTCCCCGGTTTCACTGGGCTCAGCAGGTGTCGAGGCACAGGATTATCGATCCTTGGCTGGCCTGATTCAGAAGCCAGATGGGGCTAGAGTGAGTAGAGCACCGGGGTGACCCAGGAGGAGGCCTGGGGACCTTCCTGCCCGTCGCAATGCACCCCGGGCCATCTGAACTGTAGGTGGGACCCCAGCATCCCGGGGTGCATGCAGCATGGTTGCTAAACCCAAAAGGCCTTTCCTCTTCCCGGGAAATTCTCCATCCAGAGGCCAGAGGAATAGTGGCTGCCCACGACCCAGCCTCCCGGCTCTTTGCTCAGCCCCACGCTGAACCCACCCCATCAGAGGCTGCTCAGTCCCCACCTCCTGCCAGCATTCGGGCCTTGCTCCCTGGGTCACTGGGCCCTACCATGTGCCAATCTCAGAGACTCCGTGCTGTCCCCTGCACCTCCCCGGCCGGGCCAGACTGGCTTGGGGCTGAGTCCCCTTGGCTGGGAGCATCCCCTGGTCTGCGATGTGGGCATGGCCACCCGTCCGGCAGAGAGGGGGCCCGATGCTTGTTTGATACATGGGAACACAGCGGTCAGGTTCACCTTCCTGCCCCTTGCTCCAGCAGTGAACACTTATGCAACACGACGAGACCGTTCATTGTAAGTGAAAAGAGCCGGAAGGCTAGGTTCCTGAAGACGGTGGACTCCTGCGAAGGCACGCCCTCCCTCCAGGCCACGCCCCATCCCGGCCACGCCCGCCCTCCCGCCACGCCTTCCGTCCCGGCCACGCCCGCCCTCCCGCCACGCCTTCCGTCCCGGCCACGCCCTCCCTCCCGGCCACGCCCTCCCGCTCTGCTCTGAGGCTGGTGCAGGGGCCAGGTCCCCCGGAAGCCTCCTCAAATAGGTTTCCTTCCAGCGCGTTGGGTGACGGCCTTGCTGGGAGCTGCCTGTGCTGCCCCAGCTAGTGGCCAAGGGGGCGTGAGCGAGGAAAATGCCCAGGAACGCAGACGACGGAACTGAGCCCCACGCGGTGAGGCGGATTCCAGGCGCACAGCCCACTGTCGGAACCTGGGTGTCCGCATCTGTCAGGGTCGGCCTGTGTCTCCTGTCTCACGCGTCTGGTGAGGGTCTGTAACCCCACGGTCTCGGCGCGCTTCTGGGTGCCAGGCTCCGCTCCGAGCCCTGGAGGGGAGGGGAGGGGAGGGGGCCGGATGGCGTTTCCCTAAGTGCGCGTGAAGACAGGCACGCAGGGAGAGGGCCACGTGGAGATGGAGGTAGAGATTGGAACTCGTGGCCACGGAGGGCCGGCCGCCGGCCATTGGAAGCAGAAAGGGACCAGGAAGCGTCCTCCCCCAGAACCTTCGGAGGGAGCACGGCGCTGCCCCCTCCTTGATTTCAGACCTCGGGCCCCCAGACAGTGAGAGAGTGGGCTTCTGTGGTTTCAGCCCCCAGCCTGCGGTCGTTTGTTATAAACCCCGGAGAGGTCACACAGGCCACTCCTCTGTGTCACCAGATTGGCTCCGTGTGGGCCCGAGGCGGCCGAGGCCCAGAGAGCGGTGGAGTCTGGCCGCACAGCCCAGCAAGAGGCAGGGGCGGGATCGCAGCTCAGGGATTCAGACTCCCAGGTCCCCGAGGGAACTCCTGGGCTGTAGGGGTGCCGTGACCCCACCCAGGTGTCCACCCTCCGCGGAGCTGCCTCAGCCTCGCTCCCGCAGGGGAATTCGGCAGCATTCAGGGGCCGAGTCTGTTATTCCACACTCAGTATTACCTCCTGCACAGCGCAAAGCTCTGGAATCTTCCTCCCCTCCCCCCATCACTTAGGACTCGCGTGCCCATGGGCTTGCTAAGGAAACCAGAGCCGGGTACTTTGCGGTTTAAGGGGACAAGCCCCTGTGCCCCTCAGCTCCCCAGACAGACCCCAGGCCTGTCCAGGGAGCCCAGTCTGGGACGCAGAGGCCGTTTCAGGGGCCCCGGAGTGTGCTGAAGGCTTCCCTGCTGAGGCTGCCGGAACAGGAGGGGGCCCCCCCGAAGCTCTCCCAGGGGAGGAGGAAACCAGGAGACTGACGCGGGCGGAGCTTTGAACAAGCCGGCAGGAGCTGTGTGGTCTCAGGCAAGTCGCTCAGCCTCTCGGAGCCTCCTGGGTTTGGTGTCCAGGACATGAGCTCATAGGCCCGCCGCCCCCAGCGGGGTGCTGGAACTCCTCCAAGCGGCTCCCCGAGCTGCGGCTTGCGTGGTGTAGCAGTTGGGGTGAGCTCCAGCTCAGAGGCACCCCCACCCCCGCCAGCAGGCTGCTCGCGGGCCCGCTGAGGATGCTGTCACAGGGAGAGCATATGGCTGGCATATGCCACGCAAAAACACGGCTGCCCACGGGAAGAGGCAGGCGGGGTTCTAGAAGGGAGGGCGCTGAGCCCTGTCGGTGCCCGTGACACAGCACGCCCGCCTGGCGCCCTTGGCACCCCTCTGCCCTGGTTCTCCCAGGGAGAGTGTGCCTCTGCTCGCTTGGACACTTAGGGTGCTCTGGGGGGGTGGGCTCCTGGGTGACAGGGCCATGTGTCTTCTGCCCACTAGATGTCGCTGTCCTCTGCAATATCCGGCCAGCCTCGGCCTAACAAGCCTTGGACAGAGTTGCGGGGGGTGGGGGCTTGGGGGGCGGGAATCTCCCGCAGGGGCTGCCGGCGCAGGCTCCTCTGCCGTCTCCGCCTGGGACCCCCACCCAGCCCCCTTTCCAGAGCCGGTGTTGCAGGGGTGGAGACCTGGAGGGAGAGTTTCAGCGAGCCGTGTGGCAGAGGAGGGTAGGCGAGGGTGTTGGCAGCAGAGGGATCTGCGTGCGCCCAGGCCAGGAGGCAGGACCCGCCGGGTGCCCCGGGCTTGGGGACCGCAGAGGAGCGTCCGGGTGGCTGGAGGGGGGCCTCGTCCTTGTCCTGCTGCCCGGCCAGGACTGGGCACTTCCACGTGCCAGGCATGACTCAGCGATCCTGGCAGTCGCCCCAGAAGAGGGCGCTGTTCTCATCCCCCGTGGACTTGGCGCCCAGAAAGGCTAAGTAACTAGCCTGTGGTTACACAGCCACGAAGTAGGGAGCCCTCTCACGGGGCAGTGTTAGAGGCAGGGGGGGCAAGGGGTGGCCCTGGGTGCCCGGCGAGCCCTCTGCAGCCCTCGGATCCGTCTGTCTCTCGGCCCTTTGGAGCCTTGGCTGCCCATGACCCCCTTGGCCCGGGTGCCCTGTGGGCCTTGTCCTCTTGGCTGCCCAGGCTGGGACACAAGCGGACCCTTAGGGGTGATCCCTGCCTCTCCCACGGTGCCCTGCACACAGCCGGTGTGCAGGATGTGTCCCTCAACATGGCTGCTCCCCGGGGAGCCGTCCCCTGAACCCCCAGGAGGTCTGGCACCCAGTGTCACCAGCAGATGGCCCTGGGCCCTCAGTTTGGAGGGACCTCCTTCTCAAAGGTCCCTCCCCACCTTGTCTGCTGTAAGGCTCACTCCAGCCACACGACAGGTGACACCACACGACCGGTGACAAGGAGAACTTTCTGGAACATCTGCAATGGGAGGTTCACGGACCCCCGGGGCCCTGCGGTCAGAAGCCCCGCAGAGGGGAGGGCCCAGGAAGGGGGGAGGGGACTCTGGCCCCGGGATGCACACGGGAGCTGGCGCAGGGACCACAGCCACGCCGAGGGCACGCGGCAGGGACGTGGGGGCATCGGGTCCTGTCCTGCCCACTGTCCGTGCGCCCCGGGGATGCCCGGGCCCGGGAGAAGGGCAGGGTCGGGAGCAGCCCCCCCACTGAGGCAGCGGCAGGCGGGCCAGGCCGGGGCCTGACGTGCACCCCGATCCCGGCACAGGAGCAGATGGGCAGGGGGAGGGGGCGGCGGGAACAGTTGGCGCCGCCAGCTTCCGGCTCCCCCGAGGCGGCGGGTGTGAGAGGCAGGGATGGGAGCGGGTGGCAGAAGCCCAGCCTGCTGTCGGCGCCTCCCCTCCCAACCTGCCTCCTCGGCCCTACCAGAGGCTTCTCCCCGGGAGGCCCGAGAGTCAGAGGCCGGGCTCAGGAGGCCAGCCCAGCTCAGCCTCGGCCCGGCTGTGTGGCCGGAAGCCTGGAGGACACCCCTCCTCGCCCATTCCAGCCCCATCTGTAGAATGGGGTGGCGACAGTGACTCTTGTGTCCTGGCTCTACCATGCGGAGCTGTGTGGCCTTTGGTAGGTCCTTACCCTCTCTGTGTTTCCCCATCCGTGTGTCCCATCTGTTACGTGGGGACAGTCCAAATTATCCCTTGGAGTGTTTGCGGGCCGGGAGGAGTCGACGCTGGTGGGTGCCAGCACACGCGGTGACGGTCACAGCACACGCTGAAGGTGCTCCAAGCGCCTTGCGTGTGTGAATTCGCTGAAACAGTACAGCAGCCCTAGGCTGGGTACCGTTACCGTTGCGATCTTATGGAGGGAAACTGAGGCAGAGCCCTGGAGGCGCTGGCGTCGGGTCGGTGCTCCTCGAGCGTGGTCCAGCCCGTCGCATTCGCTCACGCAGGGCTCCCGTCCCAGGCGCAGACTCCGAGGCCCCTCCTGCCTCATCCCGATGGCGCCACCAGCCCAGGCCACCTGCCGTGCTCTCAGCCCCGGGGTCTCGCCCCTCGCTTGCCTGCCCTCTGACCTCAGCAGGCGCTCACAGAAAGCAGGGAGGGTTTCGGTCCAGAGCCGCAGTGTCAGGCCACCGGCCACGCGTGGCCCCGGAACGAAATGCAGCTCGGAATCCAGTTCCCGCATTCCAGGCGCACGCGAGGCCGCCGGCCGCCGTGTCAGCCCGCACAGATCTGGAATGTTCCATCATCACAGAACGTGCTAGCGGGGGGTGCTGCCTGAGCGATTAGGCCTTTGGAGCCTTTGGGTCGTGGGGGGCTTGGGGCGGGTGACGTTTGTCGCCCCCTCTGCAGGGCAGGGAAGGACACGCTGGAACCGGTCTCCGCCGGCTCAGCCCTTATGTGTCACCAAACCTCCCAGCGGAGCACTCTGCCTGACAAGGACAGCGCCTGCGCACTCGCGATGTGACTTAGGGCCGGCCGAGGCTTCGAAAAATGGACTCCCGCTCGGTCCAGCGGCCGGCCGATCGCTTCCATGAGAAGCAGCAGAAACTCAACTGCAGTGTCCCTCCTAACACGCGGGACGTTTGTCTTCATTCGCACAGGCCTCAGTTTACACCTCGGCATGAACGTGATCTCCCGGGCCCCCAGCTCCGAGATCGAGGGAGGCCGGGTGCAGCGGCGGGGAGCACGGGGCCTCGAATGTTCCTCACTCGGCCCGGCGACCTTGGGCGACTTTGGCCTGCTTCTGGGCAGGAGTGTCTTCATCTCTAGAATGAGCGGAATAGCCCTGGCTGAGCAGAGCATCCGGGCAGGGAGTGCAGTGCGCGTGCCGGATCCGGGGCAGGGGACTCAGGGAGGGACAGAAGGGGCACACCGGGCCAGGAGGCCCCTCCGCCTGCCCGCACACCAGGAAAGCCGCGCGGGCCCCGTAGGTTCGTCACAGGGCCTGGGGGAGCCTTCCCTGGGGCGGTCCCGAGGGAGGGCAGAGGACCCAGACGGAGCTCCCTGACAGTTTCCTGGCACTCTGTCTTCAGAGTGGGGCCCCAGATTCTTCCCGGGGGGGGCCAGCGAGAGCCAGAAACGTCCAGCAGGGCGTGTGCGCGTCCTCCCACGTCCACAGGACCAAGGGTCTTCTCGGGGACTCTCTGTCCCAGCCCTGCGCCCGGCAGCCTGCCCGTGCTTGGGGAGCTCCCTGTTTGTTCCTTCTGCCGTTTGGCGCATGTTCATCAAGCACCTACTATGTGCTGCAGAAACTGTGCACCGCTCATGTGGCTCAGCCTCCCCGAGCCCGCAGCCCCCCCCCCCCCCCCCCCCCCCCCCCCCCCCCCCCGGCGGGGCTCCAGGGCCCAGGAGGCATCGGAGAATTCAGGCGAGAGCCCCCGCCCCCACTGGCCAAGAGGGAAGAGGACGGAGGTGGGCTTCCCCAGTGTCCAGCCCTGCTCGGCAGCTGAGCCCCGCGGGGCCGCCACGCTCTCTGCAGAAAGCGACACAGGCCCGGCCCTGCTGGCGCTGGCGGCCCCCGGGCCCCAGCCCACTCCCTGGGGGGAAGCCAGCCCCGCCGCTCTGCCAGACTCCACCGCCGCCAGCTGGCCTGGCCCTGCGCGGTTGCCATGGCGATCCTTCAGGCGGCAGTGGGGCCGGCTGCTCCCCCTTTATCTCTCTCTGGGGCCAGAGCCACTTCTGGGAGGCCGCGGGGGCTGCCGGGCTGCGGAGAGGTTCTCAGAGGCCCCCGCGGGGGTCCTGGGCCCGGGCCAGGCCGGGACTCTTGTTGACGGACGGGATCGGGGTGGCCGGTGAGGGGCGGGGGACCGGCCGCAGAGAAACAGAGAAACGAAGGAGAACAGCCCAGGGTGGGGGCTTGTGCCTCCTGGGGCTCCGAGGGCCTGGCGGACCCGTCCCAGCCGGTCTGCAGCATGCGGCCCTCCTGCTGGGCACAGCACCTGTGACCTTGTGTGCCCCTGCCATGCTCCACCCCCCGCCGTGCTCCACCCCCACTGTGTGCCCCGCCCCCGCCTGCTCCACC
>PITB01028898.1:0-18581 GCA_004024585.1 Paradoxurus hermaphroditus
GGCAGAGGGGGGCGCCCTGAGGCAGAGGGACGCGCCCTGAGGCAGAGGGGGGCGCCCTGAGGGCAGAGGGGGGCCCTGAGGGCAGAGGGGGGCGCCCTGAGGCAGAGGGACGCGCCCTGAGGCAGAGGGGGGCGCCCTGAGGGCAGAGGGGGGCCCTGAGGGCAGAGGGGGGCGCCCTGAGGCAGAGGGACGCGCCCTGAGGCAGAGGGGGGCGGCTGGCGCGCAGGAGAGGAAGATGGCGAGCAGGGGCCCTCCCCACGTCAGAGCAGGGCTCGCGTCCTCCGTCTCGGGACCGGGAGGGACAGACCCCGGCGCCGGCGGAGGAGTCCGGGGTCCTCCAGGCCCCGCTCTCCCGGCACAGACTCCGGTCTCCCCGAGAGCTGGCCCCATCGGTCCTTTGCCCTTTATTTTGGGTCTTGAATTTCCCCTTCGGGACTCGGGGGACATGAGAGGCACCTCACTGAGGGGGGGGTCTTGGACATCCAGTCACTGCCACTCCCACCCAGAGAGGCCATGCTGGATGTCATCTGGAAGGGAAGGGACAGGGTGCCGGGTGGTCTTGGGGGCGTGGGGGGGATCGGGGCAGCCTCACGAGGGGGCGGCTGCCCCAACAGGGACCCACTCCCCACCACGCCACCCCTGCCAGGGGCGCCCAGGCCCCCTGTCCCCCAGACAGACTCCTCCCTCCCCGCAGGGGGGGCACCAGGTGACCGTGTGTGGAAGGGCCACAGCCCCTGCTCCACGTGCCCGGAGGGGGACTCGAGGACGTCTCGTCTGTGACCCTGGTGCAGACACAGGCGCCCCCACACCCTCGCCCCGGGCGGGCAGCACCGACACCGAAGGCTGACTTGCCCCCCACCCGCCCCGGGCCGGCGGGCTCTCAGGACAGCGGCGGCCGAGTGCGCCCTGTGGGGTGGGCAGCGGGAAGCCACACCACGGTCCTCGTTCCGTGGCCACCAAGACCCCGAGCAGGCAGAGGGGACGGACGGGCCGAGGCCCCCAGATATGCGCACTCCCGACTCCCACCCGAGCCCGGCCTTGGCGCATCCCGCTCCCGCTATAAATATCCGTGTGAGTCAGAAGGGAGAAGGCCGCCAGCCAGGCAGCCCGCCTCTCCCGGCGGCGGCTCCGCACAGCCTGTGCGAGGGTCCAGGCACCCCCGCGCTCGCCGGGCCTCGGCCTACTTTCCAGGCCAAAGCGAGGCTTCACTGGAAAATGATTAACGAGGGAAGGATTCCTGCTTCTCAGCTCGGGCTCCCGCCGGGTTGGGCGCTGGGGTAACTGTGTGCCCTGTGAGCTGGGGGCGGGGACCCCCACCGGCTGGAGCTGAGGACCGGGGACAGGCCAGCCAGGCCGTCTCCCAGAGGGGCCCCCCCGAGGAGGGCCCAGGGGTCCGCCTCCTGCCTCCCTCCCCTTCCTTCCCTCCTCCCTGCAGACACCTAGTTCTTCCAACAAGACCCAAGTCAGTCCTCGTGTGTCTCCATCCCCTGCCGGGAGCGGCCGGGGCCAGGACGGACCTGGGGCCGAGACCCCAGATGGGGGGCCCACCCCACCTGCCCCACCGCGGCCTTGGCTTCTTATCCCCTTCCTCAGCCCCAGCGACACAGTGGGGCCCCCGGTGTCCAGTAACAAAGACTCGTTCCAGCCCTGACGTCCAGCATCTGGGCCCTGAGCTGGGGGGGATGGGGGTCAGCGCAGGGTGGGCGGAGCCTGGGCCCTGGGCTCCTGCTTCTGACACTCGCAGGGTCTTTCTTCTCCCAGAACTCAGGGGACACCCAAGGAGCCCCTCGTGAGCCGCCTCAGGGGGACAGAGAAACAGCTAGCTCTTCCCCATCCTCTCCTCTCCTGGGGCCGCTGATCCCAGGGGACGCTCGGCTCCGGCCCGACCCCCGCAGGTGCCCCCACCTGGGTGGGACCCGACTCCCAGAGGCCTCGGAATTGGGAACGTGTTTGCATCACGGTGCACGCTTTGTGGGCTGACACCGGGAAGGCACGGGACCAGAGAGAAAATAAATCTAGTGACAGGGCGTGTGACGGTTTTTGCATCTTCCTGCGTTCCCCACGCTTCCTACCTGAGCCCATAGCGCCAGCCCTTCCGGCCCGGCCCCCGGCCCCGCCCTCCACTCCACAGGTGGCTTCTCCACCCCGCCCCCGGATCTCTCCCTGCACTGTCCGCAGGCACCCCCCCAGCGGGACAGGAAGGTGCTGGTCCTGGGTCTGGGACACCGACCCGCTGCCGGGCCGGGGGGTGGGCGCCGGCGCCCAGAGCCGCTCAGGCCCGCAGCCCCCAGACCCCACTCGGAATCTGCATGCGACAGGCTCCCGGTGACTCAGATGCTCGCGGGATTCAAACACCAAACCTCTGGACGCTTTTAACCGCTCTCGGCAGCAGGAGATGGACACCGGGGGGCACGTGGAGACGCGCAGCACTTTTGGGGGACACCGTGCTTCCAGAGCCGCTTGGCAAGTGTCACTCGTACTCTGGTGTCCTCGTAAGACACTACATTTCGTGTGCTGAGCTGGAAAACCTGTTTATTTGTAGCCGAATTTTTCCCTTTGCGTTTGCTCTGTACTCCCCTGTCTCACGTGGGGCAGAGGCTTCCAGACCCCCACAAGCCCGCCATCCGTTAGCTTTTGCCGGGACGCCCTGGACGCTGCCTCCCTGCAGCCCGCCCATTGGTTCCACGTTCTGAGGTCACATGCAGCGCTTCCTGCCCGTCTGGGGCCTCCTCACACTCGTGGGGACGGAGGCGGGCTCCCCTCCTGGGCACACACTCAAACGTGCGGGGGACAGAGGGGCCGGGGTCACAGTTGGCATCCCCCCCACGGAGACCGCGCCCAGCCCAGCCCCAACGGCGGTGGGTGACAGGCTGGGGGGCCTGGACCTGGCGGTCGCTTGTGGACTCTGTTTTCAACACGAGTCCCAACACCGGGAAGCCAGCTCACACCCAACGCACAGCGTGTTAGGTCGGTGTCCCCGCCTGTGGCCTCCTCTCCCCACCCTGTGCTCAGCTAGGGGACTGAGCCCTCCGAGGCCCAGGGTCGGGGACGAGGTCCCAGCTCTGCTGGGCTCTGATGGAAGGTAGGAGGGGAGGCGAGGAGGCTGCGGCGGCTCCCTGAGGGGGCAGTGCCCCGGGGGCTCCGGGCTCATGGACCGTCACGTTCTGAGTGGGGCGGGGGCACCAGATGCGTCCGCCAGTGGAAGCCCCCGGGCCCCCACCCTACAGAGGCACCAGCTCAGCACTCCCCACAGTGGGTCGAACGGTGGCCCCGAGAGGCGTGTCCAAGTCCTAAATTCTGCTCGTGCGGAAATGGGGTCTCTGCAAACGTGGCTGAGACGAGGTCATCTCGAGTCATCTCGGGGCCCTAAGTCCACTGAGGGGCATTCCTGCAAGAGACCGCAAGGTGAGGGAGAGGCCACATGAGGCGGACGCGAAGCTGGCGGATGTGAGGCCAGCGGACAGGGGCCACCAGAGGGAGCGCAGCCCACGGCCCCCGGACGCCGGATGTCCAGCCCCCGGAGGTGAGTCCCGGGTCCTGCCGCGGCGGTCCCCAGGAGCAACTCGGCCTGGACTCTGATCCTGCCCCCTGCACACCCCAGCTCAGCAGGGTCACAGGCCACTGGGGCCCGCCTGCCGGCAGAGGAGGGGACACAGTCTGCAGAGGGGGTGGAGCTGGGGACCCAGGGCTGTCCGGGTCAGGCCCCGGAGGGAGGAGGCCCCGCCTAGACCTTGGGAGGGGAGCACCACCCTCCCCTCCCGGGGAGCACCCCTCCTCTCCCGCACAGCACCCCCTCCCCTCCTCCACACAGCCCCCCTTCCATGCCCCCCACCCCCGGCACCACTGCTATCCAGGGGGACCCTTCCCCAGGAAGGTATTAGGCGTTGACCTGTCCTTATGGGTAAGGACTCCAGGAAAGTCATAGGTGAGGGGGTCTCACCCGTGTGAGTAAGTCTTAACCCTGGGGGCTTCAACAAAGGCCCAGTCCAGGCCCCGCCCCCTCGACCGACAGGCCCTCCGTGGGGACACGGCACCCTGGAGCTGAAAGGACACCAGGGGATTCCGGCACACGCTTGTGTGCTGAGACCCACCGTCCTGGACCCCAGTGGGCTCCGGTCTCGTGCACCCACAAGTGCGAGGAAGGGGCGGCCCGCGCCCCCCGGGAGGCTGGGAGCCTGGCCACGGGGGGAGGCGGCGGAGGCGGGGGCGTGGGGCCGGCACGGGCGGCTCGCTCAGCCCTCCTGCCCGGCAGACGCACGGGCGCCCCAAGGGACCTGACCGTCTGCACATCGGGTCTTCTTGTAACATTCCGGGCTGGGGGCCTTCGGGCCCTGTACCCCACTTACTTGCGGGGCTGGCGGTGCCTGTGGCCCCTTCCAGAAGGCCCAGGAGGGCACAGCCCTGCTCGGCGGGGGCGGGGGGGCCAGTGGGGCAGTGCGCTCCGGGTCACGGGTCCCCTGAGCTGGATGCTCACGCCCCTCGAAGACCCAGCCTGCCGAGGCCACTCCAGCCTGGCGGTGCTGAGGACAGTCCCCTCCCCCGGCCGGGGGCACACAGCCCTCCCGGCCACTCCATTCTCGGAGACCACCTCAAGGGGGGGTCTGCAAGGCTGGGGCCTTCCTGCAGGAAGTAGGGACAGAGGGTTCTAGGGAACCCTAGCTGGGGAAGCCCAGCGCCCCTCCCAGATCTCACCCCTGCGCCCTCCAGCGGCCCCTTCCACCACCTCCGAGCCAGGCCCCAGCAGGACACCAGGGCCGCACGCGGGGTCGGCCCACCGGCAAGGGTCAGGGCTCGCCCGATGCGGCCCACATCGTGCCGCCCCCGCCACCGTCCGTCCTCCCCGAACACAGCCTGATAACCTGCTTGCTGCCAGGACGTCGGGCCACGCTCCCAGCCCCGCCCTCCCCACCCTCAGCCGTATCCCTCGTCCCCGTGTCCCCGTGTCCCGCGTCCCCGCGTCCCGCGTCCCCATGTGGCCTCTCCTCTCCACTCTGCCGCAGCACGTGCACTGCGTGCTCCCCACCCCCGTGCGATGCCGGCCTCTCCCCGGACGGCGGTGCCCCTGTCTGGCGGCCGTTACAACGCTCCCGACCTAGGGGACCCGACGGACCTTCGCTTTCCGCCCCCCCCCGGGGGACCCGCAGCCGGCTCTGACCGCACCTGCCGGGCTCCGGGGCCGCGCGGTCAGCTCCGGAGTCCTTGAGCTAAAAATACGCTCGCCGCGGCTGTAACGGAACACAGCCTGCTCTGCAAACCGGCCGAGAGCCCTCCTGCCGGCTCCCGGGTCCGCGGCCAGGGCTCCGCGGGGGACGCTGAGCCGAGCAAGGTCACGAGGTGTCCTGCGTCCCGGGCCAGAGTCCTCCCGCACCAGCTCTGTCCTGGCCGCGGCCGCCCTGGCCTCCTTTCCGGTCCCGCACCGGGGCCGGCGCCTGGGCAGGCCGCCGACAGCGGGGCACCGCTCCGGCAGGGTGGACGACCTCTAGTCTCGGCCTGGGCCGCCGGCGTGCCCCCTGCCTGGGCCTTCCCCTCCGTTCTCGGTGCTCGCCTCTGGGTCTCTGGGCCCATTCTCTATTTGTCCTGGACTCATGGCCGTCCAGAATCACGTGACAGCTAAGTCTGACGTGCACTGCCAGAGGGGTGCACGTGGAAGGGGTCGATGTGCCTCTCAAGTGATGTCCAGAGAGCAGACACCTTCCTCCCGTTGGCTGGAATGCAGGTACGGTAGCTGGCGCTCAGGCAGCCCTCTTAGACCACGAGTTAACAGCCAAGTCCTGAGGATGGCTTCTGCAAGGTGGGGTCCCAGTCCCAGCCCTGCCATGCCCGCTCTTGGGTAAGAAAGCAAAAACCCTATCTTTAAAGCCACTCATTTCTTTTCTAGTCTTTCTTATGCACCTTTCCTGGATGGTACAACGTTGCTAAGAACAGTGGGGGTGGCCAGCTCATCAAAGAAGCGCCTGCCAGAGGTCACCATTAAGACACGCTGGGGACTCAGCATAAGGTACAGACTCGCCAAGTCACTACCTGAGCCTGAAGCCGACGTAACAGTGTGTGTCCGCTACACTTCAGCCTGACGAAAGGTCTGACAGATGATCCAGGCTTTAAAAAAATCTTTTTATATACTCTGAAACAATCTCTTTTAGATTAGAATTACCTCTTAATTCTTCCTTAAATTGCTGGTAAAAACCTTTGGTTTTATCTGCTGATTCTATTTAACTTATGTTTATAGGATTTCTCAGGCTATTTCTTCTTGATCTGCTTTGTTAAGTCTTATTTTTCCAGAATTGTGTCCGCTTCCCTCAAGTTTTCAAGTATAAGGGCGTAAAGTTGTTTGTGACCCCTTCCCCCCCTGGAGCCTCTGTCGTCCTGCCCCCTGGCCTCCCCCGGACACTCCAATCCTGGTCAGGACGACGGAGCCTTGTCATTTCTGCCGGTCACCCTCACGGCCCACTCGTGGCATCGCTGACGCCCACGGCCTGTTTGTTTTACGCTCGATATTTGTCTCTCTGTCCCCGGGTCCTTTCCACCCCCTTCTCCCCATCTTCGAACAGATCAGGGGTCCTGTCCTTCTCTGCCGCCCCACCCCCAACCGTGTCCCCTCACACCTGAACCTCGGGTGAGGGAAGCCGCGGCCTGGCTCCCCAAGGTCGGAGCAGGACTTAGCGCTCCGGGCGGCCCCGAGTATCCTGTTCAGGTCGATCCGGGCTCACCAACGTGTGGTCTTCCGGACCGTCCGCTTCGGTGGGGGCTCAGCCACACACACTGGCCACTTCCTCTGCGCTTAACCGCGTGCCCCTCGTGTGTTCCGTGCTTTCGTGTCTGCCGAAGGAGAGAGAATTTCTTCAGCTCTGTCTTCCCCTCCGCTGGCCCCCCCTCGACCACACGTAGCGCAGAAGCCATCCACTGGTTACCCAACTACGTGTTAAAAGTTGTATTTCTTTTCCAGTCCGTGACTTTTCATCTCCATGGGTTTTATTTTTCAGTTCAGAAATTCTGTTTGGTTGTTTAGTTTGGCTCGATAATGCTTTTAGAGTCACACGCACCCGATTTCTGAGGTAGCACCCCCTTTTGATCGGCTTAATTAGGTAGACCTAATTTATTGGAGATTCTGCCCAGAGAATCCCATCACGGGAGCAGGTGTGAGTCAGGCCGTGCTCCCTGTGGCTTTCCTGGCTCACGTGTGGTGACACGTTGCCTTTTTGGCTTGTGATTATTCGCCATGAGGTCATGTGTCTTGGACTGTGGGTGTGTGGGGGCCCCCGGAGGTCAGCCGGAGCTGAGGTGGTTCCCACAGTCACTGCCTGCCCGAAACCACTCCCGCCAAAACGCTGGGCTCTGGACCCCTCGGGGAGCGTGAGCGTGGGGTGAGGGCCTTGAGGGTCAGCTGGCGTTTACAGATCTCAAGGGAGAGGTGTCCTCCTCCACCCCAGGCCCACGTTCGAGACCGGCAGGGGTGGCAGCGGGGGGCGGGGGTGCTGTGGTGGCTCATCCTTACGGGAGGGTGTGGTCCTTTGTTGGGCAGGGCCCCCCCCTCGACTGCTCCTCCAGTCGGCCCAGGCTGCGTCCTCCTCCACGTGGGCCCCAGGCCCGGCTCAGGTTCTAGTCCTCGGCCCGGCGGACGCCCTCGCCCCACCTCAGCCCACCCCGCGCCCGCACCCGCACCCGCTGTGAGCTCAGCCGGCCGCGGCTCGTCCCCCACCTGCCGGCTGGAGCAGCGTCTCTGAAAACACCGAGCGTGTTTTGTCAGCATTCCCGCTTCCAGTGGGAGGGACGGGCGGGGAGCCGGGTCCCCGTCCCCCAGAAATCGAAGTCCTCTCTGCACGCTCGAAGAGGGCTCCCCTGCCCGGACCTGGCGGGGGGTGGGGGGTGAGGGACAGCAGGGCGACGCCTCCGGCTGCCCGCAGACGACCTCTGCACGGCGCCCAGGGCGGGGCTGGTGGAATCCGCGATGCTCCCGGGAGCCGCGTGAGAACGAGGAGAGGCGCGTGCGCACTGGGAGGCCAGCCTTGCTCCATAAAGCGTCCCTTCAGGTCTCCGCGGGGTGTTCTCGGCCCCGGCCCCGGCCCCCGGCGTTTGGGAGTGGGTCCGAGTCCCACTTGGTGGGGACGGACGCTCATCTCAGCCATCCCGTTCCGAGATGGCCCAGTGAGCCAGGAGTGACCTCGCGTCACCAGCAAAGACAAGGAGAACGAAGGACGAGCTGGACGCCCGGAAGCGACGCCGGGCTCCTGCGTCACGCCCTCCCCCCACCGCTCCGCAGGCTAGTGTCACAGGGAGGGCCTCGCGGCCTGAGAAATCTGCCAGGTGCCGTCACAGGCAGGGGGCGGCCAGGTGACCCGCGCAGCCGGGCTCTCGCGAGGCTCCCTCTCGACCAGCACGACAAAGAGCATGTGTGACCTCCATCCCTCTCTGCTGTTCCGTGGGGGGTTCATCCTGCCCACTTTGCAGACTCCCCGGGGGGGGACCCCAGCGCAGGGCGGAGGGAGGGCGCCCGTTCCTCTGGGTTCTGCTCAAGCCCCAGGGTGAGGAGAGCTGGCTGGGCCCCGAGACGCTGCCCGTGGGAGGGAGTCGGCTGCCTACTCGTCCAGGGGAACGAGTCCGGCCGCTCGTTCGCCCAGCCCATGTCCCCGGCGTCCTGAGTCCAGGGTCACCCTGTCTAGGCAGGTGCAGGCCGAGGGCTGTGGTTTTGCGATGTCTGGGCGTCTTTCTGCTGCCCCTGGTGGGTGAGTGGTTGGGCTCAGGGGCCCAGGTGATCCCGGGGCTGGCCTAGGCAGGGGTGCGTGGGGGGGGGGGACTCTTGGGCAGAGCCACCATGAGGTCACAGGGGAGCAGACAGGCTGGAGCACAGGCCAGCCCCCAACAGGACCGACCGGGGGAGGTGCTGCGGGGACTTGGCGGCAGGAGTGCGGCTGGGGTGGGGTGGGGTGAGGTCCCGTGGGGCCGGGCTCTCCCGGCAGGGGAAGGGCACCCCGGCACACCCCATGGAGACCGTCCTTGGTTCTAGCCTGCCCACCTCTCTGGACACACCTTGCTACCTTGCTGCGTCCCCGGCCCACCGCTCCAGAACTGCACTGTCCCCAGGAGACCGAGAGCTGCGTCTGAGAAGCCCGGCTCCACACGGCCGACTCCTGGCCCCAAAAATCACCTGCATCGTCGACAAGTTCCAGGTGGTCCCGGGAGCAGGTGCAGCCTCTGGGCTCTTGCTACCGCCCCACCCCTCACCCACCGGCCTGGGCCCTCTCTCGATGGCCAGTGCCCTCTGCCAGGTCCTAGGGCCGGCAGTCCCAGGGCAGTGCCAGGGGCACGCGGGAGAGCCCAGTGGTAGGGGTCCCAAAGATGCCCCATTCTGACCCCTACGACCTGGGGCCTGTCACAGAAGAAGGTGCCTTCGGCCGACCTCAGAGGAGAGGTGCTCCCCGATTACCGGGCTGGGCCCGAGGCAGTCGCTGGGGTCCGTGAGGGAGGCAGGAGGCGGACAGAGTGGCGTGGGGTGAGCTCGCCGGCCCCGGGGGCAGTGTGGGAACGGAGCCCCTGGGTGTGCTGCCCACAAAAACAGAGCGGTGACTGATGGCGGTGCCCGAGCCCCAGCGGCGGCGAGCGGGGCGCGTGGGAGCCGGCGGCGGGCAGCTTCCCAGCCGGGCGGCCGGATGCCGGGAGCTCTGGGGCCCCCCAGCATGTCTGGGAACGCTCGACGGCGGGCGGGGCTGAGATTCCAGCCAGCCAGGCGCTGAGGGCCTCGAGGAAGCAGATAAGGACCGCTCGGCCTCCCCGGTCCCGCCGCTCACGGTGGCCCTGCTGCGCCCACGCGGGACGGCCCAGAGACCCGGCCTGGGGTGCTCCAGCCTTCCACGTCCAGACCCATCTCCCGGGGGGGGGGGGGTGCCACCCGGAGCGTGTGCCGACAGGCCGCCCGAGCAGCCGGCGCAGGACAGACACCCCTGGGCTCACCTGGGCCCTGGGGACCCTCGGGCGGGCCTCGGGCCGAGCGCCACGCCTGCCGGCTTCTGGGGGGCGTGGGTCTTCCCTGACTGCTCCTTTTCGCACATTTCTGTGTCACAGCCACCTAGCGTGATCCCTGGCTGGCCCCAGCCCCCCCCCACCGTCCGCCAGGGACAGCCTTGGCGGGGGACCCCTGCCCGCCCCTCCGGGCTGCCGCCACTCCCGTGGAGCCACCCAAGCCGCAGACAAGGGGCCGCAGACGGCCCTCCCAGCAGCGCAGCCGCTCTGTGTCCTTCACAACTTTCCCCCCACGGGAAGGATGGCCTGCATTCATGGGAGTGGCGGGGGGCGCAGGGGGCAGGCGGGAAGCCGCAGGCCAGCTCACAGTCGGGGGCGCTCTGGGCCTGGGCTTCGCCCCCAGCCTTAGTTTGGGGCCGAGCGTCTCCTTCCCCAGCCGGGGGGGGGGGGGGGGGGGGGTCTCCCGGCACAGCCGTGTCTTCTGTGGCTGCAGCCACGGGAGGTGGACGGGGCCGTCGAGGCTGGGAGGCTCCGGGAAGTGGGCAACGCGACACTCCTGCTCCGGACGAGGCGGACAGCACGCTCGCCCGCTGCCCTCGCCTCGCCCAGGCTCGCCCACCCCCTCCCCTGTGTCCGCCTCGCTGCTGGTGCCACGGCCGCCCTGCCCAGACCCAGGTGGCTCTCTGGAGGGTCTCCCGCCACATCGGACAAGCGATGAGCGTCCCTGCCTCCCGACCCGGACAGGAACTCCGGCTAAGCCAGGAGTCAGGGTGAGTCATCAGGCCGCTGTCCCCTCGTACCCAGCCTGCTTCTTTACGTGGTGGCCACGGGGACCCTACCCACAAGCCCCGGGAACAGCAGGGCCCACCCCCCTTTTCCTGGGATGATCTGACGGCTCGGCTTGGGCCGCAGGACGCCCCCGACCCAGTCCCTGACCGGGGGGGAGAGGCCAAGCCGGAGCGGGAGTGGGGTCAGTCCGTGGCAGCCGCGCGAGGGAGGGGTCCCCAGTTAGACCTGCACAGATGCCCATCCCCGCATCATTCAGAGTGAAAATCGAGAAAGATGGCACGTCTGACCCGAGAGGCACGGGTGCAGACAGAACACAGGGTGTCCAGTCACAACGGCGAGCCTCGGGGTGACAGGCACGGATACTCGGTCACGTGGTGAAAAAGCAGAGCGCGAAGTGACAGAAATAGTGTGGTCCCAGACATATCTGAAATGCCATCGGACACAGCGGCTGGGACACCAGAGCGAGATTTGCCGCTTCCTTGGCTGACCTGCACTTTCTCAAGCCTCTAAAAGAAACACACACGAACTCTGTAATAAGGGGGCAGCTATTAATAACGCGTCGGGAGGCCTTCCCACCCCCCCCCCCGGCAGGAGCAGCGGGAACCGGGGGTCCTCCTGGTGAGAAGCCCCAGCCTCCCTCTCAGCAGGCGGCCTGGGGGCTCGCCCACTGACGGCCCACCTCCCAGGCCTCCGGCCAAGCCCGAGGTCTTCACGAAGGTCTGTGTCGCCACCGGTGGTAAGCCCGGGGCCTCCCAGCGACCCGGCCAGGCCCGTCTGTCCCACCTGAACCTGGGGGGCTCTCCTTACACACCTTTCCTGTGGCCCCTCAGCCGCCGAGGCGCGTCAGCCCGACCCCGACAGGCCCGGCAGTGAAAGGTCCCCTCAGGGCCCCACCACTCGGCTGGCAGTCACCCCGAAACCTGGCCGCGGGCGCCTGCTCCGGCCCCTCCCAGGGGCGCCTCCGTGGCTCCCGCCTGCCAGCACTTAGCGACGCTCTTGGAAAAATAAAAACTCAGAAGCCAAGTATCGACCTCTTGGGATGTTTTGCCTGTTTCCTGATGAATAATTCACGTTGAGGCAGACCCACTGCTTACAGTTAAGTTTTGAATTCCTCTGATCAGATATCCATCAAGCAAATGGATAGAAATACTTAATTTGATGGAGAACACGTGCGTCGCAGCAACCTGCTAACCCGGCTTGTCCGCCGGCCCCCACCGCCTCCTGGACGGGCTCGCCCACCGGATGTCGCGGGGTCCAGACCCGACCGGGGCCGTCGGGGGGAGGAGGCCAAGTCTGTGCTCGGTTCCCCAGGTGCCAGGCCTCCGGGCCTCCTCAGGGAGGGTGGCCGGGGTGGGGGGGGTTGTCTGCCGAGTCCTAGGGGACACGCTGCGTCCACCCGGCCGCCAGCACGACAAAGAAAAGGTGTGTAGTAGGAGCATCACCGCTGCGCTCTCGGGGCCCCGCCCGCAGAGCCGGAGCCCTCCCCCCCAAGGTGCTGCGCTCTGCTTCCAGCCTCGGCGACCGGAAGTGGGCTCCGCGGAGTTTTCACAAACCTAACCCACGCCCAGGTCCGGACCCAGAGCTCCGCCCCGCCCCCCCTCCGGAGGCCTCTGTGTCCACACGTGGCCTCGAATCCCGGAGCGTCGCACGGGTGGTCGTGCGTGCGTCCCCCCCACCCCCCCGGGTTCGCCCAGCCGGCTCCAGCTGCGTCCACGGGCGGCGGACTCGGAGGCCCTCCCCCGGGTCCGCGAACCAAGGTCGGGGGTCACTCTGGAAGGGCAGGCTGGGCTGTGACCCCGCAAACAGGACGGCGAGCCCCTCCCCCCTCTCCCCTGTGCAGTAGGAGAAAGCCTCGCCTCGGAGGCCACACAGCCGGAACGGCCGGAACCGGGAAGTTCGGGGGAGCCAGGCGGGGGCCTCCCGGAGGGCAGGGGGTGGGTCTCCCCGTCCCGCTCCCGCAATGCTGCCCTCCGCAGGGGTCACGGGCAGTGCCCGGGCTTCGCGCTGACTGGGCCATCAGAGCCCACCCAGGGAACCTCCTGCTCCCGCCACCAGAGACCACTTTCGCAAGGAGTCACGGGAAATCCGAGCAGCGTGGGCTCCTGCCTGGTTGCGGAGGGGCCTTCCAAGCCGCACGGAGGGAGGCGCCGTGCCCCTGAGGGTAGCTGACGGGCCTCCAGCCTCACCCCCTTTCCGCGCACTGCAAATAGCTAATAAACAGGTGCTATCATGCCGGGTCAGATCTGCCCCTCCCCCTCCTGCTAGAAGTTTCCAGGGGCTTCTTGTGGCTTCCAGAGATGGAGGCAAACCTCCAGCTCGGCCCTCCCCCTCTCAGCCCTGCTCAGCGCAGCCTCTGGCCACACCCACAACCCCGCACACCTGCTGCCCCTCCTGTCCAGAACATTTTCCTCCCAGGCCCTGGAGCGACTCCTCACCCGGCCAGGGCTCTGCGCCCACCGCCCCCGCAGCCGCTCTCCACACCCCTCACCTGTTTCCATCTCCTTCCGTCCTGCTGTTAAGTGTGCCTTGGTTTCCCTATTTATCACCAGGCACCTCCATGGGAACAGGGGTTCAGGGTCCCCATCAGAGGACAGCGGGAGCACAGGGCCCAGCCGCCCAGCACCGGGGCCAGGAGGGGATGACCCGAGAGCAAGGAGCCGCCGTGCAGGGCCGGGTGCCGCAGGGGCAGCCCAGGGCTCCGAGGGCTCCCCATCCCGGGTGCAAGTTCTACCGCCTGCTGCTGCTGCCTCCTGCTTCGGGGTCTGGAGGCCGCCCCGTCTTGACCCTCCACTGCCTGTCTGCACCACCGAGGAACGAGGGCGCACTGTGCCCAGCGGGGATCGCCGAACGGTCGTGCTCAGCCTGCAGGGAGGGCACCCCCAGCCTTGCGCTGCCCACAGCAAGGGGGACTGGGGGTCGGCCCCGGCCAGGCAGGGGAAGCGGTCCTTGAGGGACCGATGATGCCTCATGTACCCGAGGGTGCGGCCCCCAAAATAAGCTGTGTACAGGTGGCCTCCCGACAAACAAGGCTGACAGAGCTCTGGGTCCTTCGGGACAGCACAGACCCGATGCCACAGAGCTCCGGCCCTGGGTCTCCCACCTCCTCGGCCGGCCGCCCGTCTGCGCCGGCACCACCGTCTCCCTCCGGCCTACTGTCATGTGAGCCGTGGGCACAGCTGTACAGACACAGGTCCCTTTGGGGTCTGGGGTCCCCGAAGCCCCTCCCTGTCTCTGTTGTCCATGCAGGGAAGCTTCAACCCGCAGAGCAGCACTGGGCTCAGGGTTTGGCGCTGGGTCAGCACCCAGGGTCGGCGTGGGGCTTCGGACCGAGTGTCCCTCCTGGGGGAGACCGGGACCACCACTCGGCACCCCCATTGCCTCCACCGAGGTTCTGCCCGGAAGCCATGGACAGAGAGGGGCCGGCCAGCAGGTGCCTGTGTCCGAGGGAAGAGGGGTGGTGTCCAGTCTAAGCCGGGACTAGGAAGGGGGTGACGAGGAAACAGGGTGCCCACAGGCCTCAGGGAGCCAGACGGCACCCCAGGAGCGCCGTCCACGGGGCCCGACGAGGTCACGACCGGCCGGAAACCCCACGCGAGCTCTGGAACCCGAGCACTGCTCTGCTGTCTGCCGCTGTAGACAGTCACCCGGGGAACGCGGCCACCTTCCCGGAGGGACATCGGCCGAATGCCCGGGCCTGTCATGCGCGCGCTCTGACCCGGAAATTCCATTTTTAGACCTGCTTGCAGGGAGCGCTGCACACGAGCTTCTGCCACACACGGGGGAGGGCCCCGCGGGCCCCGCCGGCGGCGGCACCGTCCCAGCCCTGCTGGCGGCCCCGCCCAAAGCGCGGGGAGCCAACCCAGGCGGCTTCTCCCCTAGGCTCCCTGGCACCGGGTCCTGGGCAGGACAGGGGTCTCGCGGGCAGGGGCAGGGCAGGGCGCGCCCGAGCTGGCGGCCCCGAGGCCGGCGCGGGCCCCGGGCGCCCGTCCGCTGGGCGGAGCGCGGCAGGACCAGGAAATACGCTGTATTAAGAACACCATGCATGAGATTATCTGGGATTCTTACTTGTTTCTTCACACGTCTCTGCATCTTCTAGCTTTACTATGATAAACTTGTTTTCTTCCCAGCAAAACACCCATAGGGTCGGGGCACCTGGGTGGTTCAGTCAGTGAAGTGTCCGACTTGGGCTCAGGTCATGATCTCTTGGTTTGTGGGTTCGAGTCCCACGTCGGGTTCTGTGCTGACAGCTCGGAGCCTGGAGCCTGCTCCGGATTCTGTGTCTCCCTCTCTCTCTGCCCCTCCCCCATTCTCGTGTGCATGCTCTCTCTCTCTCAAAAATAAGTTAAAAAAAAAAAGTTAAAAAAAACACAAACCCGTAGGGTAGACTTGCACTTGCAGCCAGCATGGACTACAGGACCTGGATTTGCCTTCCCGCTGGAAACAACCCAAACACAAAACACACAAAGCCGGGGTTTTCAAGGCGCTAGACACGAGGCGACAATGACCCACGGTGCCCATGAAACGGGAGGCAGACCAGGTGAGGCCACCAAGTTCCCCGGGGGACCCCAGGGGACATCCAGGGAGACCGAGGCGGCTGCGGTGCGCAGGGTGGACACCAGAGGGGAGAGGGCGGCCCTGGGGGAGCCCGCCGGATCTGCGGCTAGAAACCTTCCCACAAAGAAAACTCGGCCGGCAGCTTCGGTGGGGGAGTCCAAGCAGACAGTTCCGGGAGAACGGAGAGCAGTAAGCTCTTCCATAAAATCGACAAGAAAAGAATTATTCACTCTGCGAGGCCGGGGTTTTCCTGATACAGAATCAGACAAGTATCACAAGAAAAAAAAATACAAATATCTCTCACGAACACAGATAAAAATTTTTCAAAGGTTTATTAAATTGAATCCAACAATAAATTACAAATACTAAGACACCATAACCCAGCGGGGTTGAACCCAAGACCTCAAGGTCGGTTTACATTCAAAATTCAATCAATGTAATTCACCATATTATCGAAGGAAGAGAAAAACCACAGGATCATCCCGACAGACACAGAAAAAGCACTTGATAAAATCCAATGTCCGTTCTGGTAAAAACCAGGCAAACCGAGAGAGAAGGGGCCTTCCTCCCTCCGTAAAGGGCATCTACGAGAAGCCGCCGCTGACGCCACTCTCACTGGGGAGACCGAACGCTTTCTCCCGAGATCAGGAGGAGGGAGCCTACGCAAAGTCCAGAAATAGACCCACGCACACAGACAGCCGAGTTCTGACAGAACCGCGAAGGCAGTTCAGCAGCGAAAACAGTCTCTCAAATGGTACAGGACCTGGTCAGCCACACGGAGAAATGACCACTACCTGTGCCCTCCGCCCCACGGGGTAACGGTCCCGCCCACCAGGGACACTGGTGGCTGCGTGTCCACGTCGTACGTCCACACGCAGAACCTAAGCTAGAAAACCCCTATGTAAGAAAACGTGGAAGAAGATCTTCGCAACCTTGGGGTAGGCAAGCATTTCTTAGATTCAAAACCAAAGTATGGTCCCTGAAAGAACAAATCAATTAACCGGATTTCATCAAAATTTAAAATACCGGCTTTTTAAAAGGCACGGTGAAGGGAATTAAAAGCGCAGCCACGGACTGGGAGGAAACACCCGCGACTGACGTGTCAGGTGAGAGTCGTGTCCAGAATATGCAAAGAACGCTCACAACTCAATGATCAGAAATCCACCCCTTTGAAGACAGGTGCAGGATTTGAGCAGACGACTCGGTCCAGGCGGTACACGGAGGCGAGTGATCCGGACCACAGAAAAAATGCTCACGGCCACAGCCGTTAGGAAAATTAAGACCCCAGCGAGACTCCGCTGTCCACCAAGAGAAAGGTGGAAAATGAACGGACGGACAGCAGGCGGTGTCGGGGAGGACGAGGCGCAGTCTGCACGCTGCTGGCGGGGACGCGAGGTGGCTCCGGCACCTTTAAAAACAGTTATCCAATCCAGCCTGTGACTCTCCGAGACGGAAAGGCCACCTCCACACACAGACTTGCGCGGAAGCGTCCAGAGCGGTTTTCTCGGCGAAAGGCCCCAGTGCCCATCGACGGGGCTGGGGGCGCACGAGCTGCGATGCCCTTCCCAGGAACCCGGTCAGCAGCTACCGGGGATGGGACAGCGCCTCACACGGCGACACAGAAAAATCTCCAAACAACAGCGCTGCGTGACAGACCGACCCCGCTTACATGAGACTGGAGAAAACGCGACCCAGCCCGCAGGGACAGGGAGCAGGCCGGCGGTGGCCTGGAGACGGGGTCTGTGCCGAGGGTGGAGGGCGGCTCGCCGGTGGGCACGGCGACCGGGAGACGCGGGCGGTCACTGCCGTGGTCGCGGTGACGGCTGCGTGGGGCACACACACGTCCCGGCCTGTCATGCTGTGCGTAGTTCATCGTACATCCACTTCATTAGGTTGTTTCTAAAATTCTGAACAACGACATCGATAAAACAGCAGACTAGGACATCTGAAAAGCCTCTTATCCGTAAAAGCCACAAGAACACTGGCGACAATGGTCACGACCAACTTTCCCAGGCCTCTGGAAACTAACCAGAGATTTGCGGTGTGGGGTGTTTATTCAGAGAAACTCCCGAATCTCGGCCGGACCTGTGAGCTCGGTGCCATTTTCACGTGCCCACACCCATTGCCCACCCCGTCTCCACGGTAACCAGGACGGAATGGAGCCGGAGCCCCCTCAGGGCCCCCTCGCAGAGAAGCGTCCTCATCCGGCCTGTGCGGGCATTCCTGGGAGGCCCCACGCTCCCGGCTGTCCTCATCCGACGGGACCTGGGGCTCTCCCGTAGGACCAGCTGTTTCTCCAAGCGAATGTGTTTAAAGAGAAAAAAACCAGAAGCAATTGTTCCCCCCGCAGCTGCCTGAGACGGCAGGGACAGCCGGGGCGAAAGGCAGACCCCAGACAAGCTAAGAGGGAGCTGGCGCAGGGGGCGTCCGCAGGGGCGTCTCGAAAGCGCCTACAGACTCCCCGGCATCCAGAAGGCCAACCTCGCGCCGGGGCCGTGCAGGCGCTCCCCGGCGACCCGGGAGCCCCTGCTCGCTGGCCTGGGTGTCTGCCGCCCGGCTGAGAGCTGCAGCACACGCAGAGCCCCCCGGCCAAGACAGGGGTGCGGACTGGCTCCTGAAATTTCGGAGGCCCTCACCCCGATCCTCGGCTGACCACTAGGCTAGCCGAACAGACTTCTGTGGCTCCCGGCACGAAGGATACAGACGCCCCAGAAGTCCTTCATAAGATCACTACGCAAGCAACGGCAACACTAGAGAAGGCGGTGGGGGGAGAAGGTGATATCCGGAGCGGCCACACGGTATCGTTTCAAACATCCAGCTTTAAAACAATACAGACACGCAGAGACAGCAGAGAGGACGTCCCACTCGCGAGGAGGCGGCACTCAACAGACCGGCCGCTGGGGCAGCCTGCACGCTGACCTCTGCGGCCGTCAACCAGCTGGCGTAAGCGTGTGCAAAGAACCGAAGAAAACGACGTGTAAAGAGCTAGAAGAAAGCAGAAGAACGATGCGTCAGCAAATAGGGAAGCTCAGCGAGCAGACAGGGAACTGCAAAAATCCCGGAAAATTCAATACCTACCAGAACACACTCCCTGGCCGCTGTCGGGGGGGCAGGAGAGAGGGCCGGGGGCCACTGCGCCTGCGGGGTGCAGGAGCATGGGGGAACACGGGGGGAGTACGGACAGCATGGGGAGCACGGAGGAGCATGGGGAGCACAAGGAGCACGAAAGAGTACGAGGAGCACAAGGACACGGGGAGCACGGGGAGCACGGGGAGCACGGGGGA
>PITB01028899.1:0-18590 GCA_004024585.1 Paradoxurus hermaphroditus
GTCTGGGCAGGGCCTGGGGGGACCTTGGAATGCTGTCCGGCAAGGGTCTGTACAGGAGGTCTGAGTCCCGCTGAGGAATCAGAGGAGACCCTAAGGGAAGCCTGAATGGGTTCAGGGGGTGTGACTACTTCCCTGGAGGGGGAGGGGTCAGGAAAAGCCAGTTAACCAGGAGCTGGTGCTGTCCTGAGACAGGGCAGTTGGTGAAGTGGGGATCCCAGTGATGGGCTGGGGCATCTTCCTAAGAAAAGAGGAACCCCGCAAACGAAGGGTGATGGTGCCTTTCACACTTGCTCCGTAACCTTGGGAGAGTCAGTGTGGGCAGGGAATCCAGCGGGCAGCTTTCCCGTGTCTGTCCCGCGCCCCCCCCCCGCCCAAGTTAACAACGGAGCTGACGCGGTTGTTGTCAGTCCCAAGCCATCGGCTCCCTTTCGGGCCTGGATAAAACTGCACTCTTTCACCGTGAACCTCTCCAACCTAGTTTTCCACCTAGAAATGTCTATAAACGTTTATGTCTATAAGCTGCTGACAGCTTCCCCCAAACAACATAAACCAGGGGGTTTGACTGAAGTGCGGACTTGCACAGACTCCGTCTGCCTGGAAGGCCCGCCCACCAGCCTGCGCCGGCTCCCCGCACTCCCGGTCCTTAAGGGCTGGGACAATCCTGGCCTTGAAGGGGTCTGGCGGCACGAGCTGCATGAACGTAGGCCTGCGTCCAGGTTTGGTACCAGGAGGCCTCATGACTTGGGGACGGTGGTAGCTGTCTTTGGCTTCACTCCCTCCCCGGACACGCGCGGAGACCAAGGCCTGCAGCACGTGTGGGACACAGCGGGGCGTGACCCTGACTGCCTCGCACCTCGGGAAATGAAGAGCCAGCCCGATGGCAGGAACGGCAGCATGAACCAAAGTTCCGGAGCCAGAACACATTCAATATTCAGTCAGAGCCCTGGCCCTGTGAACGTGACTGCGCTCAACACACCTCGGCGCCTGACGTGTCCTCATTAAAGGGGTTCCTGTTGGGTTTCGTGTCTCTCTATCCCAGGGTCCCCCTGTTTCCAGCCTTCTTTTCGTCTACCACGAATGTCAAAGCTCTGAATCCGAATCGCGACCAGTTTCTGTATCACCCAATACACCACCCCTCTTCCTTTCTGACTGGACACTGGCAGGGGAGGGAGGGACGGTGCTCCCCCAGATTCTGTTTGGGAAATGTCAAAGTCAACAATTCTCAAAGACCTGCTACATTCGGCTAGTTGTGGAAAGCCCGTCTGGTCTGACACGTCCCGGTCCAGGTGGACATGGCGGCCGAAGAAAGTGGTTCCTGGAGACCTGAGCTCCCCTTACACCTGCCTGCTTCCTGGGGGAAGACAAGGGGGCGCCTGATGTGGGAGCCCACCCCAGGGTCTCCTGTGGTGCCAGACCCTGAACTCAAATGCTCGGGCACATTTGCGGATGCCGGTCCTACCGTCTTTCTGGCCCCGGCACGTACCTTGGAAAGATCCGAAGAGTCGGGGTCTTTGGGCTCCCAGGCCCCTCTCAGGAGCTCCCTGGGTCGCAGAGAGAAGCAAGGTCCCTGCCTCTGGGCGGGACTTGGAGGGCGCAGGGCGAACCGAGAGAGCGTTCAGCTGTGCTGCGCCGGCACCTGCTGTGCGGCGAGTTCTCTGTGGGTCCTTCTGGCAGGTGGACCCCCTAAGTCATATTGGTCCCCTCTGGATGTGAGGAGCTCCTGAGGGACGATCACTGTCACCAAGACCTCAGCTTCCAAAGCTGTCAGCCCGTCAGGGAGGAGAAACCTCTCGGCGGAATCTCAGTCCCCGAAGTACAGCTTGCCCTCTCCCTGCACAATTACAAGTGTTTGGCTCAGAAACGTTCGGTCTTAATTAATGCTAATTATATGAATAGGAAGGTTGTGCAGCGGGAAAATGAACAACAGCCAGGCCTTTTCCCACTTCTCCGGCCCCTCCCCACCTCCCCTGAGTGCCAGGGCTGTGAATCCCAGTGGGGACCAGCTCCTGCACACATAGGAGTCTCTTTCCTTTCTTTCTCGGGCTTTCCTTTATGCACGGGGCTGTAACAAAGGATGGCCGGGAGGGAGATTCTGTTTTCTGAGCAGGTCACAGCCCCGATCCGGAGAGGACAGGAGTCCCCACGCTCCTCCCATGCATGCTGTTTTGGTGGGGCGGGGGGTGGGGGTTGAGTTTCCTTCCACCCCTCTGAGATCCAAGCTGAGATGTCTGTCATGAAAGACAGACGGACCAGAGAAAACAAGCAGGTTTTTATTAGTGTGTCTACCTCCCGCGCACGTGCAGATAACCAGAGAGAGCTGAGTAACTCTCTGTGACGGCAGATCATTCCGGAAGGAATGGGGAAAGGGAGATGACTGAGAATCTTCCCGAAGTGCGAGAAGATAGGACCCCACAGACTCAGAAAGCACAACACAGCACGTTACCCAGAACGTGATCGCAGCGGAGTCATCGTAGAGCCGTTCATAGCACAGAAGAGGGAACGATTTGTAAAGCTTTCAGAAAAAAAGATTTCTGCGGAACGGAGGTGAAGACTGACATATATTTCCCAAACGTCTGAAGTGAGAAGAGATCTTTTGAGACTGTTGGAGGAAAATAGTGCTGTCGACCGAGAGGGTGGGACAAAGCAAACGTGTCTTTCAAGTATAAGGATGAAATAAATATGAGATGAAGTGCGACAGGGCAATATTCCCACTACCACAGCTTTATTAAGGAATCTTCAGGTTCATGATTGAGGAATTAAAAAAAAACCTAGGAGAGTTAAATTGTACGTTAAAAAAAAAAAGGAAAAGAAATTGGTAAACAGATCAACATAAGCAGATATTGCCGGTATGAGATGATGGTGATGCTGACAAAGAATGTCTCCTTTTTTGATCGAAAAGATGGGAATTAAAATACTGGCTAGGAATAGTCCCACAGGCGGAAGCCCTTAGATTTAAAGTGTTTGCAGTGCTGTAATGCCTAGAGAAGCTTATGGACGTAGCTTTAGCTTCTGTAAAGTCCACCAGGCATGATGGCATTTCACTAATAAGCACACGAAAACTGAAAAAATGTATCCCACATGGATGAGAGGAGGGAAAGAACAGTAGAAAAACGGGGGAAATGAAGGAGGAAAGGACAAAGAAGAAATAATGTACACAGATACGGGAAAAATACAAATCATAGAGGTGTCCGATTGATTTATACGAGTCCAAGTATATCGGTACAGACTATAACGACATGGTAACGCCCAACCGGCCTTATCCGGGAACCACCGGCTCGCTGTAAAGAAGCCCGTAGGCTAAATAAACCTGACCTGGTAGTCAGGAAGGAGAGGGAGGCCATTCCAGAGGAACCAGGGGTGGTCTCTCCTATGTGACCTATCTTTGCTCAGGTTTGGGTTTCAGCTAAAGGATTCCCAGCAGGAGCTCAGGAAACAGGTTCGGTTCGTGTTTCTGAGGTGGGGTTAGCAGTTAGGAGAAGCCAGAATTAAGTTAGAATTGGATAGACACTTCTCCAAAGAGGACATTCAGATGGCCAATAGACACTTGAAACGATGTTCAATGTCACTCATCATCAGGGAAATACAAATCAAAACCACACTGCGATACCACCTCACACCAGTCAGAGTGGCTAAAGTAAACAAATCAGGAAACTATAGATGCTGGCGGGGATGTGGAGAAGTAGGCACCCTCCTACACTGTTGGTGGGAATGCAAACTGGTGCAGCCACTCTGGAGAACTGTGTGGAGGTTCCTCAAAAAAATGAAAATAGAGCTACCCTATGACCCAGCAATAGCACTGCTAGGAATCTACCCAAGAGACACAGGAGTGCTGATGCATAGGGGCACGTGTACCCCAATGTTCACAGCAGCACTTTCGACAATAGCCAAATCATGGAAAGAGACCAAGTGCCCATCAACTGACAAGTGGATAAAGAAGATGTGGTATATATATACAATGGACTACTACGTGGCAATGAGAAAAAATGAAATCTGGCCATGTGTAGCAACATGGATGGAACTGGAGGGTATTATGTTAAGTGAAATAAGTCAGTCAGAAAAAGACAGATACCATATGTTTCCACGAACAGGTGAACTTTGTGAGACTAAGCAAAAACCAGGGGGAGGGGAAGAGGGGAAAGAAAAAAAAGACACAGAGAGGGAGGGAGATAAAACATAAGAGACTCTCAAAGACTAAGAACAAACTGAGGGTGAGGAGGATGGGGTGGGGAGAGGGGGTGATGGGCATTAAAAAAGAGCACATGTTGGGATGAACACTGGGTGTTGTATGTAAACCAATTTGAAAATAAACTATTTTAAATTAAAAAAAAAAAAAAAAAGATTTGGGCGCAGTCCTGAATCCAAGGTGGGTTAGCAATGGGGGATCCCCAGTAACAAACAGATACATCAAAAGTGGTTTGGGGTGGGGCGCCTGGGTGGCTCAGTTGATGAAGCAGCTGACTTCCGGCTCAGGTCATGATCTCATGGTTCATGGCTTCAAGCCCCCCATGGAGCTCTGTGCTGACAGCTCAGAGCCTGGAGCCTGCTTCGGATTCTGTGTCTCTCTCTTGGCGCCTCCCCTACTCATGCTCTGTCTCTTTCTCTCTCAAAGATAAATAAACATTAAAAAAGAGAAAAAGAAACTGGTTTGGGGCCTCATTGGTATGAAAGCAGTAGTCACTCCAGGGGGGGCGTTTACAGTGTCGTTCAGCCGCTCCCTGACCTTGGAGGAGACGGTGCCGCCTGCACACTTTGTAGCCTGCTTTCCCCGTACGGTCCTCGGAGGCTGATAGATGCTTTTTTTCTCTTTCACTATGAGCTGATTTTCATGCTGTCAGTCTGGGAGAGATTTTACTCTTTCAGACAGCAAACATTTATATGTTTCACAAATATTAAATAATTTAATTTACTATCATCGGCTTATTCCTGAGAAAGCAGCAAGGAAGTAAATCACTTTCCCAAGGTCTCAGAGCTGGCAGTTAGTGGAGGGAGGCGTCCACCTCAGGAAAAGGAATTCCTGAGGCCGCAGATCAAACCATGGTTCTTTGCTGCCTGTGAATATCGTACTACAGGAAATCCGAGATTAAATACTGCTATTTTCCCTCTTTACGAGGCCTATCCTACACCTAATGACAGATCGGGTTAAGAGTAAAATTATGGGAGAAGATACCTTGACTAATAAAAACAGTAAGAATGTAGGAGAACCTGTATCAATACAAGACAAAGCACTGAAGATGAGAAAGTGTTACTGCTAAGCAGAGAGGGTTTCTATATAGCAATAAAAGTTCCAAATCATATAATAAAATACTTCTCACCTGTATATACTTCTTAAAATAATCTTAAAATATATAAAACAAAAGTGATAGAACTACAGGGAGAAACTTACACATCCACCACTGGAAAATTTCAACACATGTTTTTCACTAACTGATAGGTAAATAATACCAGAATTAGTAGACATTTAGAACAGCATAATTAAGAATTTAAAACACATATAGACTCTTACATCCTAAAATTAAAGAGAATATGTGTTATTAAGAAGGTGTAGGGGCGCCCGGGTGGCTCCGTCGGTTGGGCATCCAGCTTTGGCTCAGGTCATGATCTTGCGGTCCGTGAGTTCAAGCCCAGTGTCCGGATCTGTGCTGACAGCTCAGAGCCTGGAGCCTGCTTGCTTCAGGTTCTGTGTCTCCCTCTCTCTGCCCTTGCCCCACTCACCCTCTGTCTCTCTCTCTCTCTCTCTCAAAAGTAAATAAACATAAAAAAAATAAAGAAGGTACATAAAACGTTGTGGGGCCATAAGGTCTCAAAAAATATTTTAAAAGTATAGTTAAAACTGTATTTTCTGAAAAATGGTTAAGTTAGAAATAAATATCAAAAGGTGAAACATAATATTTCCCTGCTTTGTTTTCGTCTGTTACATACGTATGGATTCCCAAACAATACACACGGAATTTTGCTTGTGTGAGACTCTATTGAAATTGCACCGTCACCGACATAACTTCCTCCCACTTGTCCGTATTGTGGTCGTAGGTGCAATTAATTCATTATATTCAGTGCTGTCAAATATTCCTTGTATGAACGTATCACCACGTCTTTATTCATCCTCGTACCAAATTAAATTTAAGTTATTTCTAGTTCTTTTCGGTTGTTATGCTTTTGCACTAAGGGCAGCTCTGTTGACGTCCTCGGGCGCTGCACAAGCGTGCAGGAGGCACCGTACGGCGCGATCCTCCAGGCGGCGTGCGCCTCAGCGTTTCCCGGAGGGCCTGGCAAACCACGGATCTTTGGGATACACTCCCAGGAGTTCCGATTCGGTAGGTCCGGGATGGGCCGTAGGATTTTCATTCTATCTACTTCCCAAGCGATGCTCGTGTCTCTGCACCCCGCTCCAGGACCCCGCTCCAGAAACTCAGGTTCTCGGGCACGTGTGACAGAGCAGGGAGGCATCCGGCGGTCGTGAGGCGTGGAAGTGGCCGTCAGCAGCCGAGTCCTCGGCCCCGAGGACGTCGGGCTTACTGGGTGCTTGTGCCCAGCCTTTTCCACGGATGTCCCTCGGCACGCCCTCACCCCAAATGACCGGTGTCCCACCTGTTACCAGCACTTGGGATTCTGCCCCTTGAAACTTGATAAATATTTTCTTTTTATTGTGGTTTTAATTTGCATCGCATAAAACCAGGAGACTGAGCGTGCCCTCGTCTCTATTCCATCCGGTTTCTGCTCTCTGTGCAGTGGTTCTTCTTTCTCCCCCCATCTTTTCCTTTTGTCTTTTCCTGGTTCTTTGAGCGGGTCCTCATACTTTCTCTGAACACTGATGCGGGACAGTTCGTCGTAGATACGGTTTACCAGTCTGTGGCCTGTTGTTTTACTTACTTAGGGGGCTTTTCGTGACATGAACTTCGAGAGATCTGGCTGGGGGTCCTACCGGCTGCCCTCAGGGAGTTATCGAAGCCCCCCGCCTGGGCGTCCAACTTATCTCCCCCATTTTCATGAAGATTAGATAATTGAGACCGTACTCTAGGTGTAGAATTCGTTACTCTGAGCGTCTCCTCACATGCACGGAGCAGAAAGCACAGCAAAGCGGTGTTTTTTCATAGAGTTTCTCACGTGGGCGTCCTCCCGGTGCCGAGACAGGAGCCCTGTGGCCGGCAGACACCGTCCGCGAGAAAGTGCTCCCTCAGGCGCACCCCACTTTGGAGGGAGCACAAATGTCACACTCGGGGCCTCTGAGGACTGAACAAAACCGTGGAAGCGAGGGAAGCGGGCGTCCTCAGCAGCGCCCGGCAGGACGGCCTTGACACTGGGTCTTCGGTGAGACCCAGAACAGCAGGTGCTCCCGCGGGGCCTCCTTCCGGGCGGATGGAAAGCCCCAGGTTCCTCCGGCCCTCTCCCCACCTCACTCAGCTGACAGAAACTCAGCTCACCCCGGGGCTCAGCCGGCACCCTTGCTTCCCAGCCAGGGCCGGACAAGGACTAGGTAAGCCAGTCTGCGTGGCTGGGGGTGGCGAGTGTCACCTCAGCTTCCCTCCCCTGCTTGAAGGGACAAGCGAGAAAGGAGCCATCTCTGTAAGTGGCACTAGGGACCCGGAACAACCCTGAGTGGGGGCTGCGCTCGTCCCACTGGACCTGGGTCTGGGCCACGGCCGCCGGACCTGACCTTCCGGAGCCACTCAGAAGGTGGAAGTCTGAAGCGAGCACCTCAGAGCTGTGTGGACTGGCTCAGAGAACGACCAGCACCAGCAGGGCGTGCGGGGACTCCGCGGGGGCCTGAAGCTGCGCTTTCCTAGCAGGCCAGCAGGTGGAGGGGCCTGCGGACGGTGGCCCAGGGCGGCTCCCCCCCACCCCCACCCCGTGTGCCACGGAATGGCTCTCTGGAGTCTTCTCTCAGCGCGTGGGCGTTTCCCCTGCCGCCGAGGGGGTCTGTGCACCTTATTTCCGGTGTCCTTCTGTCTTTTCTCTCCCGGGCACGCTCGCCTGCTTTATTAAGATTTAAAGTGCTAAGTGTTATGACAGGTGTTCTGCATTTTTCTTTTAAACGAACGCAGTAGCTTCAAAACCCCACACGTGCACCCTTACAGAGAATTGCTGAGACATTGAAAAATAAAGAAGCGGGGGGCGGAAAGAGCACATGATAATAATAGTTGTCACTGAGAAAATTGTTCTCTAGTCGTTTCTAGGCAGTGATGCTCATTCTTTCCTCACAACAGACCAGCCCCGTAGGGGGCGGCCGTCCTATCTTACAGATGAGTGTGGTGGGGTCCTAGTGGGGTCAAGTAACAAGTGGACGGAGCTGCTTTCTATATCGACTCTGTTAGTAGCTACAGGTAGACGATGTAGTGATATTTTCGCACAGCAAAAATTCTGTCCAGCACAAATTAGGAGTGTGTTGTAAAAACAGTGTGCTAGTCTGGGCTTTCCGAGAAGCAAACACCAAGACCAAATTAAATATGCAGAGAGGTTGTCAGGGCGCCTAGACTGTGAGAGAGAATGAGGAGAGAACCCGGGAGGCCCAAGAGCCATCCGATCAAGATGCAAGTGTGATTCCGAGAGAAGGACAGAGGAAAAAAACACGGAGTGGAAGTATCCTAGGCCAGCTTCCAGCCTAAGCAGAGTTAAACAAGGGAGTTATTTGGCCATGAGCAAAATCCTAGGAATACCTCCAAACTCATTTGAAGGGACGAGCATAACTTTGTTACAAAAATCTGCAAAAGGACTTTGCAAGATAAGAAAATCATAGGCTACGGGGGCGCCTGGGGGGCTCAGTCAGTTAGGTGTCCGACTCCAGCTCAGGTCCTGATCTCACGGTTTGTGAGTTCAAGCCCCGTGTCGGGCTCTGTGCTGACAGCTCAGAGCCTGGATCCTCCTTTGAATTCTGTGTCTCCCTCTCTCTCTGCCCCTTCCCCGCTTGCACTCTGTCTCTCTCTCTCTCAAAAATAAATAAACATTAAAAAAATTTAAAAGAGAAGAAAATTATAGGCTAACATTGCTTATGATTATAAATGCAGCAATTGTAAACAAACCATTAGCAAACAGAACCCAACAGTATATAAAAAGGATAGTATATCATGTTCCAGTGTAATTCATTCCTGAGATGCAAGAAGGCATTAACATTAAATAAATCAAAAAATATAACAAATCTCATAAAGACAACAAAGGCCAAACAATACATGAAACACTCTTGACAAAAATCAACACTCAGTCATTAAAAATAAAATAAAACTTCTAACGGAAATTACAAAGGAAAGTAGAGCTCTTAATTTGATAGAGATTAACTACAGGCAAACCACAGTTAACATCACACTCCATACAGAAATTTTAAATGCTTATCTCCGAGGTTAGGAATGAGGCAAGTGTTTATCATCATCATTTCTCTTCAGCATTGTTCTGGAGATTCTAGACCCTGTGAGAAGGTAAAAATAAATGAAGTAAGTAAAATTTTATTTAGTCACCATTAATAAAATTGTGTGCGTAGAAAACTTGAAAGAATGAAAAAGAAGTAAAACTAGCAGGTTCAACAGATCGAAGGTAAATATAAAAATAATTGCCTTCTGCATATTAGCAATACATAATTGAAAATTTTACTAAAAATGTAAACATCAAATATATAAGAGAAAACGAGCAAATCACTTATGCTATTCCTCCACTGAAACTGTGAAACATTGATGCATTTAAGCTACATGAATAAATAAGAATCCTGTGTTCGTGGAAAGCAAAATTCAATGTTTAAGGTGTCAATTCTCCCGAATTATTCCTTAACATTTTTTTTTAAGTTTATTTATTTTGAGAGGGGAGGTGGTGCAGAGAGTGAGGGAGAGAGAGAATCCCAGGAAGGCTCCACACCATTGTGAGCCCAAAGCAGGGCTCGAACTCACGAACCGTGAGATCATGACCTGATCTCACGGTCAGATGGTTAACCGAATGAACCACTAGGGCACCCCAAATTATTCTTTTTTAAATTGAAGTGCGGTTGACACGCATTTGTGTCGGGGACACAGTGTGGTGATTTGACGTCTCTCCACATCATGCTGTGCTCACCGCAAGTGTAGCCGCCGTCTGTCAGCTCGCGACACTCTCCTAATACCGTCCACTATACTCCCTGCCCCGGTCCTTTCATCCTCGACTTACTCATCCTGTAACTGGGAGCCCGTCCCTCCCACTCACCTTCACCCATTTTGCCCAGCCTCCCATCCCTCTCCCCTGTGGCCACCATCACTTCGTTCTCTGTATTTATGGATCTGTTTCTATTTTTTGTCTGTTCATTTGTTTTGTCTTTTACATTCCACATATTAGTGAAATCATATAGTATTTGTCTTTCTCTGTGTGACTTATTTCACTTAGAATTATAAGGCCCATCCATGTTGTCACAAATGGCAAGGTCTCGTTCTTTTTTATGGCCGAGTAATATCCCACTGCATATATACACCACATCTTCTTTATCTGTTCACCTGTGGATGGACACTGAGGTTGCTTCCATATCCTGGCTACTGTACATAATGCTGCGATAAACTTAGGGTCGCACGTATCTTCCCCAACTCATTTTTTAAAAATGTTAATATATTTATTTTGAGAGACAAAGTGCATGTGTGTGCGAGCCGGGGAGGGGCAGAGAGATAGGGAAATCGAGAATCTCAAGCAGGCAGGGCAGAGCGTGACACAGGGCTCAGTCTTACAAACCATGAGATCATGCCCTGAGCCAAAATCAAGAGCTGGACACTTAATCAACTGAGCCTCCCAGGCGCCCTTCCCCCAATCATTCTTAAGTTGCAGTACAATTCGGATTAATATTCCAAAGTGTGTGTGTGTGTGTGTGTGTAAATTTGTATGCTTATTTTAAGTTTATGTTAAAATATAAAGAACCTATTATGAGCAGCTAAAAGATACACAACCAGATATCAATCCTTTTTTATAAATCTATAGTAATAAAGAGTATACTTTTGTGTCAAGAATGGGTAAACTGATCAATAGAACAAGAGATGAAGCCCAGACGACATATTTATAATAATCTGATTTATTGCAAGGGCACACTTCAGTGCAGTAGGTAAAAAATGGACTTCAAGTGAACTATGTTGGGTCTCTGAAATATCCACATGGAAAAATGCACCTGACCTCCTAACCCACAGAATACAAACAATCAGTTAGGGATGGAATGAAGATTTTAATATGTAAAATAATAAAGCTTTTAGAAGAAAATGTAAGAGAATATCTTTATGACTACAGAGTAGACAGATATTTTTTTAAAGAACTCAGGATGTCAAACAAGCTAACCCTAAAAAGAATTATAATTTGGGCAATATTAAAATTGAGAATTTGCATTCATCAATAGTCACCGTTAAGAAACTGAGTAGAGAAACCACAGGCTGGGACAGGCTATGCACAATACACGTAACTGACAAAAGACTTAATTGTACGCAGACTCTTACACCTCGGTACAGAAAAACAAACAACCCAATAAAAACGGACATAGGCTTGAACAGCCACCTCCACTAAATGGTGTTTGCTGTCCGGTAAGCGTATGAAGGGTGCGCAACATCATTCGTCCTCAAGGAAGCACAAATCAAAACCACCATGAATTATTGCTACACACACACCAATAGGCATAAAACTAAAATGTCAGCCAGACAAAGTGTCGGCCACATGTTTTGTTCATTAGATTTATTAACTTTTTAAACCATTTTACTAATAATGAATCGAATAGTGGAAACGTAAACAGAACTTGAAAACCACTGGCCTGACCTACCACCGTCCTTATTCATCTCATGAAAGACCCCGAGAGACGCTACTGAGCCTACTGATTACCCGAATGCTGGCAAGTCCCCTTGTGGGGCCACCAAACGAAGGCAGCGGAGACTCGTCAAGAAAGAAGGAGAGCAAGCAAGCGAGAACCAGAGCCAGAGTGGGAAGAGGCAGGAGCGGAGAAAGTCCCATTAAATAGAACCTGAACCCCATAAGGTCTTGAAACCAAGACCTCTCTCTCACCAAATAAATGGAACAACAAAGCTACCCTATCTTCAGTATTATTTGAAATACATAATATATGAAACATTTAATAATGTTGATTATATACATTTTTATGAGAAATTACATTGACTTGAGAAAGGAAACATCTCTTACTGACCCAAGCCAGGGACAACTCTGCGTAGGCAGAGGAGGCCGGCCCTCATGGAAATCGCCAGTATTACCCCTGTTCTAATTCCTTTTTTTTTTTTTTTTTTTTTTTTGCCTTTCCGGAACGTTTCTTAGTTCCATCGCTATAAAAAAAGAGCTGTTCTAAGCTCTAGTCCTCAAGATAACCCAACTCGTCCCACTCTACCCAGCCCAATTCAACAAACACTGTGGAGGTACGCACCCCACTTGTCGGGTTAGAAGTGGGGTGTGGAGAAAGGAAGCCACGTGAGCACGACAGACAACAAACACCTTCAGCTCACCTGGGGCTCCCGGTGCAGGGATGGGGGTGGCGGGTGCCGCAGCCAGAGGGGCCAAGCCACCTGCGCATCCTGGACTCACCAGCGGGGAGAGGGCGGGACGATGGACGCAGAAGGTGCAACCACAGGCCATTTGAGTTACAGATTTGTACTTGTACGTTCTGTTTGTATGAAGAAATTCCAGGTGGGCACACGAGATAAAGATGAGAGGTTTGATGTTACTGGCGGAAGGGGCAGCTTGGGACTGGGGCGGGGGCAGGATTGTTTACTGTATTTTTTTAACAGATGCAGCCCCTAGCAATGACATGCCTATTCAAAAATATAAAACAAAGTTGAGGAAGGACAGATAGATAGATAGATAGATAGACAGACAGATAGTGTCACACAGTATGTGATCTTTAGAGGTTTTTTCCACTCGGCATAATACCCTTGAAATTTATCTAAATTGTTGCATGCATCAATAGTTAATTTTTTAAAAGATTTTTTAAAAGGGAATCTCTACACCCAACACAGGGACTCAAAGCTACAACCCCAAGATCAAGAGTCCCACGCTCCACCGGCTGAGCCAGCCAGGCACTGCGAGTAATTAACTTTCTTGCAGACTAGTGTTCCACAGTGTGGATGTACCTCGTTTCATATAACCATTCACCCACTGAGGTGCATTCTGGTTGTTTCCAGTTGTCCCCATTCGAAGGCAAACTGGTTGTGACATTTGTGTACAAGCTTTTGTGGACATACATTTTCATTTCTCTGAGATAAATGCCCAGGAATGCAATTGTTGGGTCGTAGGGTAAGTGTATGTTTCATTTATAAATGGTCTGACTGGTTCCAGAGTGGCTGTACCATTTCTTTCTCCACTAACAATGTATAAAAAAGGTGCATTTTGTCAGCATCCTTGCCAGTATTTTGCATTGTCGCTACTTTGCACTTCAGTTGTTCTAACAGATGTGAGGTGATATCTTATCTCAATTTGTATTTGTCTAGAAACTAATAACGTTGCACATCTTGTCACAGGATAGCTTTCCATCTGTGTGTCCTCGTCATGTTCATGTCTTTTGCGCATTTTCTAATTGGATTGTTCCGTCTTTCCACTTTTGAGTTTTGAGTGTTATTTCTACATTCTAGAACAATCCTTTGTTTGATACACAGTCTAAGGCATGTCTTTCCGTCTTCTCAGTGGAGTCTTTCACAGAGCAAAAGTCTTTAATTTTTTAAATTTATTTATTTACTTAGAAAGGGAGGGAGGCAGAGAGAAAGAGAGAGAGAGAGAGAATCCAAAACAGGCTCTGTGCTGTCAGTGTGCGTGGACCCTGATGCAGTGCTCGAACTTACAAACCGTGAGTTCATGACCTGAGCCAAAATGTAGAGTCTGACACTTAACTGACTGAGCCACCCAGGAGCCCCTCTTGATTTTTGTTACAGTCCACTAGTCAATCCTCTTTTATAGCTTACGTTGTTGGTTTCACGTCTAAGAGCTCCTCACCAAAACCCGGCGCCTGAAGACATTCTCGTCTTAAAGTTGCACACGCCAGGGCGCCTGGGGGCTCCGTCAGTTAGGCCTCCGACTCCAGTGGAGTTCTGGCGGGAGCTGAGAGCTTGAGCTCTTGTGTTGGATTCCTGGGTTCAATCCTTGGTTCGGCTACTGACCGTCTATAGGTATCAGAGAAAACTAATTAGAAACAAAGTCTCCAGACAACAACAAGACTTCTCTATAAAAAGTAAAAGGGAAGGAAAACAATTTTATTATTGAGAAAGCAGGAAACCACATGTGCTGAGCACCACAGCCAATCCACTGAAGAGATTGTGGGACAGAAAGCCAACGCTCCGTTTTTATAGAGCCAAGCAGGTGCGACCCGTGACAAACATCCTATCTCAAGATTAGTGATAGCTTGTCCTCCAGTAATAGCTCAAGATAAGTGACAGCTTGCCAGCACCATTTGTCAACCTAGTGCATCCTAAAGTCACCTGGTGATTTGGGGGGCTCTCTGTAAACTGACCGGCTTCATCCAAAGAGAAAATAAGTTTCTCAATCTGATGACAGGGCATAGTTCTGCGATCAGGGAGAAGGTCCTCACAGACGTCGGCTCCTAATCTCCCTTAGAAACTGGGTGACAGGGGCGCTACCTGCTTCCAGGCTATGTTTCCAATGGACCCTTACAGAAGCATCCTTGGGTTGCAAAACTGGTAAGCTTTTTATTTAGCTTTAAAAAAAATTTACATACATCCCAAAGGGGGTGAGAAAAAAATTTATAAGTTTTTTTTTTTTTTTAAGAAAGCACTCTCAGAAAAGGGAAAGTGGGGAAAACTGTTATTTTTTTCTTTTGTCTTTAGAAGTCTCAGTGGGCAACTTATGCAGTCTTTTTTTTTTCCGACATTTTTAAAGGTTATTTATTTTGAGAGAGAGAGAGGTATCAGGGGAGGAGTGGAGAGAGAGGGAGAGAGAGAATTCAAAGCAGGTTCCTTTGCTATTAGTAGGATGCCTGACATGGGGCTCGATCGCACGAACTGAGAGATCATGACCCGAGCCGAAATCAAGAGTCGGATGCTTAACTGACTGAGCCGCCCAGGCGCCCCACGACTTAGGCAGTCTATCTGTGCCTGCGTGTCTTCATTCAAAATTGGAGGCGAAAATAATGCTTACCTCAAAGGGCTTTATGTCACGTGTTACATAAGTATTTTTAGCGGGTTCCCGGTACACCTGTAGGTAATGGGACAGGAGAGAATATTCGATGACACTTGTGCAGGGCGCAGAGACAGACTGTATTCGGGACCGCTGCAGGAGGTGCAGGGGAGCAGAGCAGTGAGAGCTCGCAGCGGTGGGGAGAACACAGGGCTCGATTCGGAACACGGCGTGGGCTTGGGGGAACTTACGCCAGGGGGTACAAGAGAGCTCGGTGAAGCATTGAAAATTACTAAGAGAAAACCTCAGGGGTAAGACTTCCGGCCTCACCAACCTATCAGGATTCTTCCTGCGGACAGGCCGGGGTGCCTGGACATCACCTCGGGGATGACGGGGGATGAGGAACCTGAGTAGATACGGCCGGGACCGAGGGGCGCGGGCTGAGCAAGGATCTCGCTAAAACTAGACTTCGCAAAACTACACGTACGAGTCTAGGAGAAGGTTGAGGAGCCTGATTAATTTTTGGTCAAGAAAAGCATCTTAATAATCAGGATACGGTCCCACAGGAAATGAAAGGAAATCTTCCCTTTTCAGACTAACTCGCTACACTCTCATTTCTAGAAAAATAATTCTAATCCCACCTCTAATCTCGACTCCGCTCATTTTCATTTATAGTCCTTCGCGTCGGGACGGGAGGGTCCCTCTTGGGGCCGACTCTACTCCAGGCGATAGGGGTTAGCGTCAGTAGGGCGGGGGGGGGGGTGCATAACAGCGGAGAAGGGGAGTCCCGCTCGCCGTCCCTTCCAAGTGTCTTTTCACAGCCAAGGAAGGAAACGACCGCTCAGAAAAGATCTCTCGCTCCCCGAAGGCGGCAGCACAGGCCACCCCCAAACACGCCGTTTGGGGTACTGACGACGTCCGGCTGTAGGCCCGGAGGAAAGAGCAAATGCAAGGACAGCCGTGCTCCACGCCCCGAATCGGCCCCAAGACGGACTCCCCGGAGGAACTCGGCCGCCATCAATCACCTCCACGGCCCTTGCCCCCGGAGAGGAGATGAGAGACGGACCCCGTCCCCGGCACACGTGCTCACAAAGGATCCTACCTCCGAATTCTTCTTCCAAGGACCCGTTCCTCTTCTTAAACCTCGTCTCCTCTCTCCTAAAAGGCCGTCACCCCGAACCCCATCTCGGTGACAATGAATGGTGTTTAGCCCAAATTCCAAGCCACCTCGGAGATTTGCTCATTGTCTCTGGTTATCTGCACGTGCGCGGGAGGTAAACGCACTAATAAAAACCTGCTTGTTTTCTCTTGTCCGTCTGTCTTTCATGACAGACATCTCAGCTTGGATCTCAGAGGAGTGGAAGGAAACTCAACCCCCCGCCCCACCGAAACAGCATGCATGGGAGGAGCGTGGGGACTCCTGTCCTCTCCGGATCGGGGCTGTGACCTGCTCAGAAAACAGAATCTCCCTCCCGGCCATCCTTTGTTACAGCCCCGTGCATAAAGGAAAGCCCGAGAAAGAAAGGAAAGAGACTCCTATGTGTGCAGGAGCTGGTCCCCACTGGGATTCACAGCCTTGGCACTCAGGGGAGGTGGGGAGGGGCCGGAGAAGTGGGAAAAGGCCTGGCTGTTGTTCATTTTCCCGCTGCACAACCTTCCTATTCATATAATTAGCCTTAATTAACACCGAACGTTTCTGAGCCAAACACTTGTAATTGTGCAGGGAGAGGGCAAGCTGTACTTCGGGGACTGAGATTCCGCCGAGAGGCTTCTCCTCCCTGACGGGCTGACAGCTTTGGAAGCTGAGGTCTTGGTGACAGTGATCGTCCCTCAGGAGCTCCTCACATCCAGAGGGGACCAATATGACTTAGGGGGTCCACCTGCCAGAAGGACCCACAGAGAACTCGCCGCACAGCAGGTGCCGGCGCAGCACAGCTGAACGCTCTCTCGGTTCGCCCTGCGCCCTCCAAGTCCCGCCCAGAGGCAGGGACCTTGCTTCTCTCTGCGACCCAGGGAGCTCCTGAGAGGGGCCTGGGAGCCCAAAGACCCCGACTCTTCGGATCTTTCCAAGGTACGTGCCGGGGCCAGAAAGACGGTAGGACCGGCATCCGCAAATGTGCCCGAGCATTTGAGTTCAGGGTCTGGCACCACAGGAGACCCTGGGGTGGGCTCCCACATCAGGCGCCCCCTTGTCTTCCCCCAGGAAGCAGGCAGGTGTAAGGGGAGCTCAGGTCTCCAGGAACCACTTTCTTCGGCCGCCATGTCCACCTGGACCGGGACGTGTCAGACCAGACGGGCTTTCCACAACTAGCCGAATGTAGCAGGTCTTTGAGAATTGTTGACTTTGACATTTCCCAAACAGAATCTGGGGGAGCACCGTCCCTCCCTCCCCTGCCAGTGTCCAGTCAGAAAGGAAGAGGGGTGGTGTATTGGGTGATACAGAAACTGGTCGCGATTCGGATTCAGAGCTTTGACATTCGTGGTAGACGAAAAGAAGGCTGGAAACAGGGGGACCCTGGGATAGAGAGACACGAAACCCAACAGGAACCCCTTTAATGAGGACACGTCAGGCGCCGAGGTGTGTTGAGCGCAGTCACGTTCACAGGGCCAGGGCTCTGACTGAATATTGAATGTGTTCTGGCTCCGGAACTTTGGTTCATGCTGCCGTTCCTGCCATCGGGCTGGCTCTTCATTTCCCGAGGTGCGAGGCAGTCAGGGTCACGCCCCGCTGTGTCCCACACGTGCTGCAGGCCTTGGTCTCCGCGCGTGTCCGGGGAGGGAGTGAAGCCAAAGACAGCTACCACCGTCCCCAAGTCATGAGGCCTCCTGGTACCAAACCTGGACGCAGGCCTACGTTCATGCAGCTCGTGCCGCCAGACCCCTTCAAGGCCAGGATTGTCCCAGCCCTTAAGGACCGGGAGTGCGGGGAGCCGGCGCAGGCTGGTGGGCGGGCCTTCCAGGCAGACGGAGTCTGTGCAAGTCCGCACTTCAGTCAAACCCCCTGGTTTATGTTGTTTGGGGGAAGCTGTCAGCAGCTTATAGACATAAACGTTTATAGACATTTCTAGGTGGAAAACTAGGTTGGAGAGGTTCACGGTGAAAGAGTGCAGTTTTATCCAGGCCCGAAAGGGAGCCGATGGCTTGGGACTGACAACAACCGCGTCAGCTCCGTTGTTAACTTGGGCGGGGGGGGGGCGCGGGACAGACACGGGAAAGCTGCCCGCTGGATTCCCTGCCCACACTGACTCTCCCAAGGTTACGGAGCAAGTGTGAAAGGCACCATCACCCTTCGTTTGCGGGGTTCCTCTTTTCTTAGGAAGATGCCCCAGCCCATCACTGGGATCCCCACTTCACCAACTGCCCTGTCTCAGGACAGCACCAGCTCCTGGTTAACTGGCTTTTCCTGACCCCTCCCCCTCCAGGGAAGTAGTCACACCCCCTGAACCCATTCAGGCTTCCCTTAGGGTCTCCTCTGATTCCTCAGCGGGACTCAGACCTCCTGTACAGACCCTTGCCGGACAGCATTCCAAGGTCCCCCCAGGCCCTGCCCAGAC